>SRPO01000336.1:0-24356 GCA_018360065.1 Claviceps pazoutovae
CGCACATATTTTCCACCTTCTCACTCCTCGAGTGACCTAGCTCTTTAGTCAAATATACACCACCATTATGCCCCCCAAATTGCTCAAGACCTCTTAGCATAACCTAGCCATTCAGCTTCCGTAACCAGATTTAACCACATGTCTCATTTAGCAAAAACTTTTTCCAAATCCCGCCAACACATCGACTAAGCTTCCTCCGGAGACGGCAAGTCCTCCACATCCATAGCCTCCACCTCAACAGCCTCCTCCTCCTTCTCGTCTTTCTCCTCCTTCTCTCCCTCCCCCTCCCCCTGCGCAGCCTCCCCCTGCCCCTCATCCTTCTTCTTATTCTTATTAAGCGTATTGTTAATAAGCGGCGTCGTATCATTAAACACCCTCAACAGCATCGCCGCTCGATCCTCCTTCGGAAGCATCAAATTCAACGAATGGATACTCTTCCACAGCGGCAACGCCATACTCTCCGTGAAATCCGGATCTACTTCCCCCCCAGCACCCTTCTCAGGCTCCACGCGCAACACGCAGCACCCCATGGGTAAATCACGAACCCGCTCCCCAATCTCATCAAAATGTTTCCAGTCCTCGCCAGAAATGCGCGGGAACATCTCAATGAGAAGTCGGCGGAGGGTTTCCTTTTTGCGGAGGTGTACGATGCGGGAGGTCCCGACGTAGCCTTGGACGATGGGCATGCCTTCGGATTGGATGCGCCAGCGGCATACTTCGGCGGAGGGGGCGTCTTGTTTCATGTACATGCGGACGCCGCCGTGGACGAAGCGCACGCCGCGGCCTTCGTTTTCGGTGAGGATGTCGCGGATGAGGGAGGTGGTGTAGTAGATGGCTTTGGCGGGTTCGCCGAGGGAGTTGCGTACCATGTAGCGGTTGTCAGGGAAGCGTGTGGAGAGGTGGTAGAATTGCTTGATGTTGGCAATGACGGGGTGTGATGGGTCGAGATACTTGAAGGGTTCTTCGGGGGGGCCTGACTTTTTAGGCTTGCTGACTGTCATTGCGTCGTTGGACTGGAGGAGTGGTGCGGGAGCGACGGCGGGAGTGGACGCGTCGGCGGCAGTTTCGTCAGTCTTGACCTTTTTGGAAGCCTGTTGCTGCTCGGCATCGTCATCTGCCTCCAGGGCTCGCTTGCCGGCATCAACGGCGGCATCTTTCCCGTTGGACTTGGTCTCGGTCTCGGGGTTGGCTTCAGACGTGTGCTTTGCAGCATCAGAGGCAGTCTCTCTTTCTGCCTTATCACTAGCAATAGACGCCGCAGTGGCAGCAGCATTCGCGCTGGCGGTGGCCGTCTTGGGCGCATTCTCGTTCTTGGTCTTAAAATCCGTCTTCTTCTCCAGCACCGTGATGAAAAAGCCTCCCGTATCCTGCAGGTGAGGATAAACGCGCATGCAGCGCTCCAGGGGTAAGTCGTAGCAAATCGTTTCCGGGAGCTTGGGGAACATGCTCTGGCAGACCCGTCCCGGCACCACACCCTCGTTCTCCTCACGCGCAAACTTATCCACCTCCTCCCATGAACTCCAGATGCGGTTCGCCTTGTCCATGATCTTCCACTGCCGCATGCCGGGCCTGCGGACCAGACCCGGGAGCTGATCGCTACAGTCCAGGATCTCGACGTTCTGGGCGCCTCCACAGCGTTCAATGGCCGAGGCGACGACGGACTCGTTCTCAACGGGGTTCATGCTGCACGTCGAGTAGACGACACGGCCGCCGACCTTGAGCAGCTGCAGCGCGCGGACGAGGATTCTAGTCTGTGTTGCGTGCAGGCCGAGAGCATTACCAGGCTGCCAGTCCTTCCAGAGGTTGGCATTCTTTCGGAGGGTACCGTCGCCCGAGCAGGGTACGTCAGCCAGGATACGGTCGAACTTGAGATACCGGGGCTTCGCATCGGGGTCCGTGGAGGGAAGCTTCAAGGACGGGAACTGCGTGGCATCGTGGTTCGTCACAATCAGATTCGGGGATGACAACCGCTTGAGCTGATGTACCAGCATGTGTCCGCGCTTGTAGTCAGAGTCGTTGGCGATCAACAGGCCCGTGGCGCGTCCTTGGTCCGAAGGGTCCGCTTCCAGGTCCGCATCGATTTCGTCCTGTGTCTCGTCTCCGAGCTGCAGCCCATCCTCCTCGGCGAACTTGCGCAGCACCTTGCGCACCCGGGCTTCTTCGCCTTGGTGGATCATCTCGACGAGCTGCGCAGATTTGCTTCCCGGTGCAGCGCACATGTCCAGCACCACCATCCCCGGTCGCAGATCCATCAGGCAAGGCGGAATCATGCTCACCACCTCTTGTCTGCTAATGTTGCCGACCGTCGTCTCCGAGACGAGGAACTTCTGGAACGCCGAAAAGGGAGGGAACTTGCGCACCACATTCTTGGGCGTCGTCATCCACCATGCAAGCTCGTCTGGATACCAGGGCACAGGCTTCGGTGCTTCCACGGGCCGTCCGTCTTGATGCTCGATCTTGCTGATTTCGGGAATGTAGCGCGTCTGGAGGAGCCTCTTGACCGACAGGGCATGTCTGGAGAGCAGAATCAAAACATTAGCACGTGTAATCGCAGCAGCCACAGGACTGAACATTGATGGTGATGAATTGAGAAGACGCACCCTCGAGAGCCGGTGAATCGAAAGCTGTTGGGTAGCTCTCGTCTCAGATACTCCCAATATAGCTTCTCCTCCTCCTCCGGGAGCTGCAGCAACGAGTTGTAGTAGTTCTCGAGCTTCTCGTTGTTCTTGTCAAACGGGGCATAATCACGCCAGCCGCTGCCGTTGGCAGTCGAGGAATTTCCGCGACCGCCGCCGCCGCCACCACCACGTCGACCTTTGCCCTGGAGTTGGCGGAAGAAAAGACAGTGCCGCATTTAGCTTGATTCGTTGCGAAGACGGCTGCATAGCCATTGATACGGTGCGTGACTCACTCTGAAGCTTTTCTTGCCCATCGTCGCGGATGAGAGAATTGAGATTGGTGTGGTGCAGGTCGAGCTGGTCCGCAAAATTTCCAATGGCTAGGGAAAAAATCAGAATTAGAGGGATGCGACAGCGGCAAAGGCGGAACCAGCCGGCGTGGACGCCACACGCACACATGTACATCACTGCGTACAGTCCGCATGCAAACACGTCAACGTCATGAACACATATGTCCATACACCAGCGCATCTAAATATTTACATCTTTACACTAAACTATACGTATAATTGGACGTACATATACACAAGTTACAGCCTAGCCTTTTCATTACTTAAATTTAGTGCTGCGGCCGGCGCGGGCCGGACAATAGCCTTTAGAATCGCCGAGATGATCTGTTTCGCGTAAATTTTGCCCAACTACATACCTCCTATGCATTGTATGCCCTCTATAAATTTTCAATTACGTACGCGGATTCCGCAGGAAACTAACCACGCCGCTACAATAGCCCACCAGATTATCCAACCGATTACACTCCTGCACCTGCTGTGTCTTCCATTCCTCCAACGCGCCCAGCAGCACCTCATTCTCCATCACCATGTCAAAGTGCAGGCGTAGAAACACCGTCATCCATGCTTGCGTCAGTTCGTAGTCTTTTCTAGCGCGCAGCTGCGCAGTCATGGCCAAGATAAAGTGAAGCAGCTCATTCGACTCCGCGTCTCCCTCCCCCATGGACAGCGAACGGAGCTCCAGATCGGCGCTTGAGGGGGATAAGGACTTGAGATGATCGACAAACTCGCCATCTGCGATTGTGTTAGCCTCCAAGAACAATGGAAAAAGTGAAGAGGGTTGGGGGGATGAAAAGGGTGTAAAGTGCAACGTACAGTCACCAGCTTTCGCGCCGCGACGCAGCTTAGACGAAAACTGTTCTTCAAAACGAGCCTTGTCGAGCCTTGTGATTCTTGATTTTGAATCGTCCTCGTTGCTGACGCCAACAGCCTCTTGGCCGGGTAATCGGGCACCAGGCGTCGAAGGAAGGAAGAAAGGAGCCTTTTCAGGGAGCTTGGGTGCTTCCGTCGGCCGATTTCTTTCCTTTATGAGATCGAGATGTAATAGTGTCTGCCATCGACTTTTGGGGACCAGACTCAGTGTTGTCAACTCTGCGCTCAGTTGATCGACGGTCGGTGCAATGATCGCGTCATCGGCTTCCTCCTTGTCGTCCTCATAAGCACCTTCCAGCATGCCTTGATTGCCCTCTCCAGAGACCGTAGGCCCAGACACTTGCCCGATTTCCTTCTCCGAGATCTGTCTGGTGGGCACGTGCTTGAAGAGAGTTTTGTTCGTCCATAGGGCAACGCCTGGCTCGTCCTCTAAAGTCGCAGCGAGGTATTCGCCAGTCACGGACATGTCGAGAGCTGTACATGGCTTTTCTAGGCGAATGGCATCTATGAGATGACTGGTGGGCAAATCCCAAACCCTGAGGACGTGGTCATTTGATGCGGCAATCACCCATCGTCCGTCGTGAGAGAAGCAAATGTCGTTTATCGACTCTGATGGGCCCCAGAATTCACGGATTGTCTTCTTCGTCTCCATGTCGACAACTCGTATTGACAAGTCGTCGCATGCAAACGCCAGTAGATTGTTGGCTGCGTGATACCTGCACGATGTGGGATAGGTCATGGGGGCCCAATCAAGTTGTTCAAGAAGCGTCCCGCTGAGGAAATCCCAGAACTTGATCTTGCCATCTGCCGAGCAGGAGACAATGGTTTTGTTCATCGCGTCAACAACCAGCCCGGTCACAGCCTTGGTATGACTTCCGGTTCCGGCCAGGAACTTTGCCCCGGTACTGGCCTGAAGTTGAGCGACATCATCAGCCTGTCTGAGCTGCTGGAGACGCACTTGTCGAGCTTGCGAGGGTGTCAGTTTCGACGGGAACCGTTGGCGATGATGACCTGATTGCAAGTTGAACATGTCAATCCCGCCCCCTTCAGAACCCACGACCGCGAATGTTCCACAGGGGCTGATGGCCACACTAGACACATTGGTACCGTCTCCAGTAGGGAAGGCCCATCGTCCCGCACGCTTGCGACCCCAGAACCAGGTACGGGCGTAAGCATCACCCTTGTGCGCAGTAACAACACTCTCCCATCCAGTCATACCGCTAATTTCTGCATCTGACTTCTTCTTGCTTTCACCGTGGCCCTTTTGCCAAATGGGTTGATTTCCTGGTATGGCGCCAATGCCGCCGTCTCGATTGAGGGACATGGCTATGCTTGTGATCTCCGGTGCCTTGAGGTCCTCGAGCATCGTTGTGGGCCCATGAGCTAGAGCATTCGATGACAAGATGCCGATCTTCTTCGCCTTTTTGCGCAACTGTCCCTGACTCAATTCAGTGCTCTGGCCATCGCGTCTCAGACTCCATCCCCACAGGCTTCTGTCCCGTCCACCACTGAGGAGCCATTTGTTGCCACCTTCAGAGCCATCAAAGTCCGTAGGTAAAAAACGCAGACAATTGACAGGTCCAGCATGGCCACTTCTGGAGTGGAGGATCCGGGGGATGGAAGAAAATGGAGTCGCATCAAAGATCCAGGTTTTCAACGAGTTGTCGAGACCACTCGACACAACGACTGGCTGGCCGACCAGAAATTCGACTTTACTAATTCCTCCACGAACGTTTTTCCCATCACGTGAAGGCGGGTTGTGCGCGCTTCGTAGAACTCCCATGACCCGGCCGCCATTATTCAGGTCCCAGAATGTAACATCGCCGGTGGCTTGACTGGCTGTGACCATGACACCATCCTTCCTGCCATCGTGTCCAGCACCCAGGCCATCGGTACGGAAAGAAATGGAGTTGACTGGAGCATCGACACTGCCAGCTTCGAGCTCAAGTACAGGCTTGTCGGCGAGAACGTTGGCAATGACGAGCGTGCCGGAGGAGTATGCAATGGCCATCAGCGACAAGGCCGTAGTGGGTTCCATGCAGGTGACGGAACCACATTCTGGATTCGGAGGAAGAATTGTGTAAATCAGCTTGCCAGTGCTGACGTTCCAAATTTCCACCCATCCGTCCTTGCGACCCACAAAGATCTTGTTCAAAAATGTCGGCATGCTGATGACACCACCTGTGATCTGATTTCCTCCGTCTTTGGCGGCCATCGTCTGGATTGTCGTGTAATGTTCGAGAGTTTTTGTTGTGAAAATTTCGATTCTTGTCGTGGCGCAGGCCACTATCCAGGTTCCAAAGATGAAGATTTGGTGGATTGGTTCCTTGAGATCGGATGGCAGCTCGAGCTCTTGCACTTTTTTTCCTCGCTGGAAGACCCAAAATCCCTGAGTCTCCCCATTGGACGCGTCTCCCCAAGTCGCATATACCTTTTCCTTCCAGGCATAACTAGCGGTAATGTTGGCTGGGGTCTGAGGTCGGGTCACGAAGACGAGATTGAGACCGCGGCGCAAATCATATGTTTGAAGAGCTTTTCCGACGGAAGTTGTGATCTGAAACGTCGTCTTGCCGAGGGGAATAGATGTGAAAGGCACGATGGTGGAGGAAACCAGTCCAACAGTCTAAAGTCCGGACCCGAGTTAGCCATGTGGTGTTGGGAATTTTGTGTCAGCGATGGAAGCGTACCCTGAACGGAGCAAAGATGCGAGAAGGATTTGTGTCATCATCGGCGGTAGTCGCCACCGATGAGACCTTCTGGCGCTTGGCCAGCGGACCGTCAGATTTAGAGTGCGGCATCGTTGGCTACCACGACGAGCGCATAAGAATATTTGCTGCCTCGCGATGCATGGCTTTCGAGCTGGTCTCTTTGCACTTGTCGCCGAAAACTTTGGGCGGTGAGACGACTGAGCGAAATTCTGCCGGCCGGACCCCACCTCAAGCCAATGTCAAACTCTCACACGCGGGCGGCAGGTGCAGAAAATAGAGGAGGGACGGTCTACCTAGGTACATATGTACATAAGTAGGTACATAGTCGACCTATAGCGGACACGACGATTCAAGCATGGATGGCTGTATGACACGAGGGGTCATGACTATATCTGAGGTCATCCTCCGGGTTCTTCCTGTCCAGAAGAACAATGTCAGGTGCGGAAAGAACGCATCGCCAGTGCGCCTGAGGGCGTCCGGCCGAGCCCGGGGAAAGGGACAGTCAGCACTGAGCAGACAGGCGACTAGCGCTGTACCACTCGGGGTTACAACAGATGCACGGCGGATGCAGCAGCCCAAGGCCAGCAGCTGAGTCCCTGCAGCTCGGCGCTGCTGCCGTTGAACGTCCACAGAAAATCACGACACCAGAATCCAAATCGCTCCCTCGACGCCGAACGAGGAGTCTTGTCATTTTGGCTTGTTTGCTGCCTCTTCCGCCATTGGGGATAAATGGGCAAGCAACAGAGGTTGATCAGGGCGAGGAGAAATCTCTCTGTCTTTCCTTACGTTCCTGCTAGGCCACAAGTCGGCGCTCCTTCCCACTTTATGATTCCCACTTCCCTTTGAGCTTCTCCGCCCGCTTCCGGAAAACTCCATCTGCAACCATCGGCGCATCTTGCATCATTCGACGAAGCCCACGAAGCCCACGACTCAATCCGAGCTGGCCAGGAAGCTGCGCTGGACCACCTGCTCTGTCCGGCGCCTCTGTAGTCTGGAACCCAAATTGCTGTACAGGTACTGGCAGCGGCGCATTGTACACAAGACGTCTCTCGAGCATCATCATCAACTCACTCGCTTTGGCACGAGCACCCTGAACACTTCGTCTTCTGTCCGCGGGTGCGATTCGGGACATATCTTCGCTCCCTTCTTGGTCTCATGTCATCCAGCAGAGGAGGAAATGCCGGCGCGCCACCGGAGCCAGGACATTCCAATGCCACTAATGCATCCGTCACAACCTCGCCATCAATAGGGCCAATGGCAAATACCCAGCACAATATCGTTTCCCGAGACCCGCACTCGCAGCCGCTCGACTTGATCAGAAGGAATCAACGAACCGATACCAACATGCGCACTCAGCCTGATCGATCTCGAAGCAGAGCCAAGAGACGCTGTAGCGGCAGCACCGCAACCAGCACTCATAGCCAGGGGAGCGACCGTGGTCCCTATCGTGAAAAAGAGGAAGGTGCGACGACACCGCCAATCTCAAAATGACATCATCGGCTGCATACTGACAGTTGTTAGCGAAACCTGCACCCTGGGGCACCATTGGAATATGTGCTTTAGATATCAAGGCAAGAAGCAAGCCCAGCAGACATATTCTAAACAGGCTCATCGCAAATCGGGATTTCGATGTTGTGGTTTTCGGTGACAAAGTCATACTCGATGAAGGTTCGTCACACATTACCCCATCGTTGATCAGGAAGGGAAAATGGAAAAACAAATCGCATACTGACGCGTCGCATTCATGCAGAGGTGGAGAATTGGCCCATGTGGTAAGCTGCATGACCGGGACCAGGCGCTCGGTTCAGTGAACGCATTGAGCATCGTGGCACAAGTTGACTAACCCAAGACACCAGCGATTACCTGATATCGTTCTACTCCGACGGTTTCCCCTTGGAAAAGGCCATTGCGTACGTCAAAGCGAGAAAACCTTTTTGCGTAAACGATGTTCCCATGCAAAAGGTTCTCTGGGACAGGCGCGTGTGCCTTCGTCTTCTTGATAAAATAAATGTTCGAACTCCAAGGCGTTTGGAGGTGAATCGCGACGGCGGACCGCAAGTGCTCACCCCAGAGATAGTCAAGCATATCAAGGAAATTTCCGGCGTATCCATCGAACCTCTCAACTCGGCAACAGCAAAGCGGCCCGAAAAGGTGGAGCTACTCGATGATGGTGACACTTTGAGCGTTGATGGTGCCTTGCTCAAGAAACCATTTGTTGAAAAACCGACCAGTGGCGAGGATCACAATATCATCATCTACTTTGCCAATAGCACGGGAGGTGGCGCTCGGAAGCTGTTTCGTAAAATCGGCAACAAAAGCTCTGACTATGTCGCCGATCTGACCATTCCACGAGCAATCACTGAGCCAGAGGGAAGCTACGTTTACGAGAGCTTTATGCAGGTGGACAACGCTGAAGATGTAAAAGCGTACACAGTCGGGCCAGAATACTGCCATGCCGAGACGCGAAAGTCTCCGGTAATTGATGGCATAGTAAGGCGCAATACTCACGGGAAAGAGATTCGATACGTGACTAGTCTAAGCGCCGAAGAGCGAGGCATCGCAAGCAGGATATCAACGACTTTTGGCCAGCGGGTGTGTGGCTTCGATCTGCTTAGAGCCGGAGGCAAAAGCTATGTCATTGATGTGAATGGATGGAGTTTTGTCAAAGACAATGACGACTATTATGAGCACTGCGCCAATATCCTCCGAGAGCTTTTTGTCAAAGACAAGCTTCGACGAGACGGTGCCGCATCACCACCTCTGCCCTCACCAGAGGCACCAGACGCCGACCCCATGTCCCGAAGCGGTCATCTTGGCCAGGAACATGAACAACAGCCGCGTTCGATATCGATGAGCAGCGGTGTCCCTCAGGGCCAGGCCAGTCTCGATCGACAGAGGGGCAATAGCAAGTCTAGAAACATGAGTGTGGTTGCGTCACCCCGCTCAGACAGCACCTTCGCTTCCGCTCGCACAAGCACTGCAACGAGCCCCCTGCTTCCACCATCGGCAGACGCCACATTGCCTAACATGTCGAATGCTGCGTCTACAGTTTCCGTTCAGTCCGAGATCACGACTGCCATGCCAGGTCACGCGCCGAGTGAAGAGACGCCAGCCGCGCCCCCACCTCCTCCCAAGCATTCGTGGAAATTGAAGGGCATGGTTTCCGTCATCCGGCACGCCGATCGCACACCCAAACAAAAGTACAAGTTTACCTTCCATACAGACCCTTTCATCGCTCTCCTCAAAGGTCACCAGGAAGAGGTGCTGCTGATAGGAGAGCCTGCTCTCGCCAGCGTTATTCAGGCGGTCGACCTGGCCTATGAAGCGGGCGTTGAGGATCTTGGGAAGCTCAAGGCTCTTCGAAATGTACTAGTGAAGAAGGGTAGTTGGGCGGGTACCAAGGTTCAGATCAAGCCAATGTTTCGACAGAAAAGGACTGAGCCTTCACCTGACCTTCTCGAACCTCCTTCCGCCATGCAGGAGAGCGAGGCAGCGTGCTCGGACAAGGCAGGATCTGAGGGAGCAAACTCTGGTGAATGCGATGGCATCGACCGTGCCGAGGCGTTTACTGCAAAGCGACACGATTCACTCTCTGGAGTGACAATGTCAAAATTCACGGCGGCAGAAGAAAGCTTGGTCCTGGATAAGCTCCAGCTCATCGTCAAGTGGGGAGGTGAGCCGACTCACTCAGCACGCTATCAGGCACAGGAGCTGGGAGAAAACATGCGCAACGACCTCATGCTTCTCAACAGAGACATTTTCGAAGAGGTACACGTCTTCAGCAGCTCCGAGCGGCGTGTCAGTGCGAGCGCTCAGATATGGGCGTGCTCGTTCCTGGGCAAGAATGACATCCCCGAGGGCTTCATCACCACTCGAAAGGACCTTCTCGACGACTCGAATGCTGCCAAGGACGAAATGGACAAGGTGAAGAAGAAGTTGAAGGGCCTGCTGAGAAAAGGCAATGAACGGCCAGCTCAGTTTGCCTGGCCCGATAACATGCCCGAACCCTCGGAAGTGCAAACACGCGTCGTACAGCTGATGAAATTCCACAGGCGCGTTATGCAGCACAATTATGGTAAACTCTTTGGCGGGACTACGCTGTCTCTCGGCGCTATATCGAACCCAAGTTCAGAACGACTGAGCACGGAAGGCTCAACAACTTCAATCTCTTCCTTGTCCCAGGCGAACGCAATTAATAGCATACAGCCGAGGTGGTGTAGTGGAGAAGACGCTGAACTCTTCCGAGAGCGATGGGAGAAGCTTTTTACTGAATTCTGCGATGGTGATAAGGTTGACCCGAGCAAAATCTCAGAACTATATGATACGATGAAGTTTGATGCGTTGCACAACAGACAGTTTTTGGAATGGGTGTTTACACCCCCCAAGAGTATGTTGGAGGAGGAGTATGCGTCGAAAGATGGCAAGACCAAGGACTCGGACGATACGAGCAAGAGTTCGGAAGAGGCCAAGAACGAGCAGAAGAACCCACCGAGCAGCAGCCCCGAGGGCTCCGACAAGACGGATTATTCGAATCGTTCCGTCCGAAAGCTATTCCGCCGACGGTCATTCTTGAACAACTTTAGGCTTATGAATGACGAAGCGCCTCCTGAACAGTATTTCCGGCTCTACAAAGGTACGAACCAGGCGGCTACCAAGGACGACCCACGAACCGAGCCATTGCAGGAGCTTTATCGGCTGGCCAAGATTATGTTCGACTTTATCTGTCCTCAGGAGTACGGCATCTCGGATAGCGAGAAGCTCGAAATTGGATTGCTCACGTCCTTGCCGCTTTTAAAAGAGATTGTCCAAGATCTAGAAGAGATGCAAGCGTCAAACGACGCCAAGGCCTTTTTCTACTTCACTAAAGAGTCTCACATCTACACGCTGCTCAATTCCATCATTGAAGGTGGCATAGAGACCAAGATTAAGCGCAGTACGATTCCGGAGCTGGATTATCTCTCACAGATATGTTTCGAGCTGTACGAGTCCGAGACGAAAGCGCCGTCTGAGAGCGCCATTAGCGATGAACCGACGTTTACCTACAGCATCCGCATCAGCATCAGCCCCGGTTGCCACGTTTTCGATCCCCTGCATGTGCAGCTCGATAGCCGACACTGCATCGGGTGCGCGCCAAGACGTAGCCTGACTCCACACATTGACTGGCTACAGGTTGTCAAGACATTGCGTGCCAAGTTTAACCAGTACGCCTTTCTATTTTTCAATGCCCATTTCCCCAAACATTTCGTCCCTCCCTGCGTAAAGTACGAAATGACGTTGCTAATTGCCTTTCTCTTCATCTGATAGGGTTAAATTGCCAAAAACATTCCTGGCAGTCAATTTGTCTGATGCTTTCAGTTTTGAGGAGCAGGAACGAATGGCAAACGAGCCTGACGTGCTGGAAATGAAGAGCAAAGAGGTGCCCTCTGGCGATGCCGAGTCCACCGAGACAGACGCTTTGCCGACTCCAGTCAATGAAGATGCGCCGAAAGCATGATTCCATCAGACGTGCAGTCTGATGATTACGTGATGTGCTTATCCCATGGATAGAGAAACATAGTGGGCATGGGTGGGCCGTGGGTAAGACAAGACACTGGGCACAAGCATAAAGCACCGTACATACCTAGCACACGTACATGATACAGTACATTTATGTTTCCGTCCTGCAGAAAGTAGACGTAAACTTAGTTAGTCGTCACGCCGGAATAACATGATGTCACTGAAGTGTTCCTCTTCTGTACAAAGTGACAGCGTAACATTGGCGAATGTTGCCTTTTCGCGCAAGTTGAGGCACATACGATGGACGCTGTACATGCTCTATCAGCAAGTCAGCACTGAGTACAAGAGCATCCTACCAGCGGAATGTCTCTGCCCGTAATATTTACGCACAGGGAGAGGACTCTCACGGGCCATGAGGGAGGGACAAGGTCCAAATTTAAATTTAAAAAAGAAATTCCCCGATTCCAACCCAATCCACCTGGACGGGGTCCAGCGCCTTATGGCCCGAGGCGGATGAAATCTCCGCTGCCGAAACTGTATTATGTATAATGTACCTTCATTTGATATGTGCAGTCAATAGGTTTCTGGTCTTGGGGTGTTCTTTATTTGGATATTCTTGGCCCAGGGGCGAGTTAATAGGGCAAAGAAAAGCTAAATTCGAACACATTGGAGACAGCTCCCTGACATAGCTCCATAATGCGGTCATTTGACCGCTTTTGGATGGTGGTTTGATGGACGGAGGAAAGATGGACCGAATATGATAAGAAAGAGGCTCGGAGGTGATGATGTTTGGAGAGAAAGATGCATTTGCATTCTGGCTTGGGGGGGGGGGGGGGGGGGGGGAAGATGCTATGTAGTTGGTGATTACGTAGGTAGGCTACCCGGCCGCAGAGTTCTCTACTCTACCTATTCATAGATCCCATCCTCGGGCGGCGATATAACATCTCATATTCGACGTGCAAGACATAACATAAGGGGCCCTTGCGGTGCCACTGGCCAGTACTCAAGAGTCCGGCAGGTATGTACTCCGCACAACATAGCAATAGGTTCATTGTCTTATACGCTGGTGTCCAGGCTGGGATGTAGTGCTGCGCCATCGAGTTCAACGGGTTGGTGGATTCCTGGGCGGTGTTCTTCCATTTTGACCCAAGTTCGCAGGCAGATCATCACTCTGGCGAACTGTTCAGGAAGGGAGTCAAGCAATCGGCCCTCCTCCCTCTGTGGACTCGAAAGTAGCTTTCGGTCTGTCTGAGGTGTTTGTGAAGTGGATGAACTCGGTCTTTGAATGAGTTGTATGTATATATAATAAGCTGAAAGTCGGGCGTGAGTCGACAAGCATCGCGGGCCCGCGGCCTTGAGTTGCAGCGCGTGAGCGGGCCGTGATTTTGAGAGACCCATGGGCCATGTGACTCAGAGCCTCGTCAAGCAGGTTCCAGAAACCACGCACAGCATGCATGGAATACAACGTCGACGGCTTTGCAGGTATTACTGGCAGGGGTTTCTGTTGAAAACAATACGAGATGAGATGGGCCTGCCGCCTGCGCGATCGACTTTGTAGCGAGCCCCGCTGCGGAAGGCAGGGACCTCAGCGAATCGCATTCTGGGCCCGTGAGACTCAATATGAGTCCTGAGTTCTGACGATTGACGATTGACCTGACCCTTCGGCTCCGTGGTGAACTCGCAAGATGCCATGCACCGACTGACCTCTGCGAAAATAATCTCCAGAGAGCAGTGACTTACACAACCTGTCGAAAACCGGAGCTCGGTCTGCTTCGCCGCTCCCTTCGCACTCCATCCACCAATACGTAGCCCTTGCCCAGAGGTGAGTTGTTGAAGTTGCTAGAGATAGGTATAGATTATAGAATACTCGAGCAGAACAAGATCATTACTTGATGGATGTTTCGACCCCAGGTGTACACTAATTCGTCATGGGGTTTGAGTCTTGGCTCATCAATGCTCAGGACATCAGAAGCGGAAAGCCTTGCACCACGTGCACCGCATCATGTGTGTGCATCATCATGAGGATGACTTGGTAATGCTCCGCACTGCACCGAATTCACGGTCATCCGTATGCGTGATCGCGGATTGCGCGTTGCAATAAGTCATGACGAAGGCCAGCACCTAGGCGCCATGACGATACGGAAGCAAGGATATGCTGGCCTTGAAAGAAATGGCCGCAACTATCAGGCTCGATCCAAAAAGATGTGAGTGCATACGACAACATTGCGTCAGGCATCGAACCCCATGCTTCGGAATCCTGACAGACAGATATGTACCTACTATGTGCATATGTACCGGTGTTTTGATGCAGGTGGGTGGGTTTATGCAGGCCGCAGGGCTGGTCCGCCAGGTTCCATGTTGGTCGTCCCAAAAGGGAAGTTTCGCATTCGGGGCCAGACACTGCTTGCTTATTCCATGATCCATCTCGTGCTGCTGCCTGTGTTGCTCGCGACTGCGTGATGAAATCCTCTCCATGGACAAGATGGCATCAAATACCAGGCGCCAACGGAAAAACATGGGCGTTGACTTGGCTGGGCGAGTTGTTATCGTTGTGATCGTAATCGATATCTACAGAGTAGATCATCTGGAATTCAATCGGGAACCATGGCCACTGGGAAGTCGAAACGACAAACACGCGTCCCCGCCATCGTAGCACCCCTGGCCGAGGCAGCAAGTTAATGCGACGCACACATACACACCACACCTGAAGAGTCTGCGAAATGCATGCACCAATGCAGCCGTCAAGCCGCAAACTGGGTACCACTCGCTCCGGCGTGGTGGGTGTGTGGGCTTCTATATTGACTCATTATCAATGTATTTTCGTTACGCGTCGCAACTGCGAGGTAGGTATGTATACACATCTGAAAACGCTGAACGGGTTGCCACATTCGCGACTGTATATAGCCCGATGTCGACATTCATGACCGCAAAAACCCCCGCTGCGAATGTGTCTACGTAGGTACCTAGGAGCACACACAGTCCCGTTTCATTGGTGTATTTGACAAGGATGGGGCCCCTAACTGGACAAGGCCCCAAAGAACCCAAAGAAGACCTGGAGGCTGGCTCTGCTGCCTTTTAGGGTTGATTCGCCCATCCAGCCTGGGCTGAGTTAGTACTGATTAGTTCGACTTGGTCTTTGGTGGATAAATGGATCCCAGCTGAAGTCTCGGTTGCCGCAGGAAGAAGAGACGGCTGGGGGGGGGGGGGGGGGGGGGGGGGGGGGGGGGGAGGAAAAGAGACGGAGGTGGATGCAGATGAGGACGAGAAAGAGTTTCTGGAGAGGAGCGAGGTAGTGATTCGTGAAGCTCAGTCCTCAGTCTCAGTCAGACGCACCTGGAGAGAAACCGGAAAGTGTGCGGCGAGAGCTCCTTCCGTTTGCAAGACATCAGCGAACTCTGACCGCTTGCTGGCCAAGAAAGGACTCCGACAAGGAGCTCCCACCAAGAGAACCTCAATTCCTGCGGAGTACTGCCCGGGCCCTCGTCATCGTCATCACCAAACGAAACATATATTCTTTGGCCAACCCACCGCGTTGTATACTCTGCTGGTCCCCTGCACTCGCCCTACTCTGCCAACCAGAAGAACCAACAGTCTGTCACCTCCTACGTTTGACCTTTGTTCAACATTGAATCCGCCTGAAACGAGCTTATACGGACCTGAAAAAATTGGGAATTATTACAATAATACAAACCCCCAACCGGCACAGAAACGGCTATTGTTCCGGGGCTCTCTCGATATTTTCATCACAGAGTACAAGTCATCGAGGCAGAACAAAGTAGCTTTCGGCCTCGTTGTCTGCGCCGTGGCAGACTATCCAGGACACGCACTGTTCGTACAAATCGCGATTCAATCAATTACCTTTCTCTAACTAGAGAGGCCCTTCGTCAGACTCTGCAGACGAACGAGGCACTGCAATACTTTCCTGGCTGGTCATATCTCCCGTCTTGGGACATCGGGAGGGGAGTGATCATCCAAACTCCCCTGGCTTGCAATACGGCTTGGGGCAACCGTTGAAGAAGAGGTAAGTATCTGATAGCAAACTTCAATGCTACATCACAGCATGGAGTTGCAGAGTGTTGTTCCATTGCATGTGCTGACCTCGCGCCGGAAGAAACTCGATAGATCCTTACCGGCTGCCCCCTCCACATTTCACTGCCTCCCTCTTCTACAGAGCCCATTTCGTGACGCTCGCTACGGTCATGTCTAACTCGTGTATGCACTCGTTCAGCCTCATCAAATCCGATAGCACGCTCGTGCAATGGATATGTAAGCACTGCATTTCGGGGCCACACTGGATGATATTTGAGTGTGTGTATTGCAAGCTGCATGTTTGTCGCGCATGCACCCACGGCGCATAGATTTGTGGCAGATTCAGCGTGCTTGGAGGGGTTTGCTATATTCTTGTTTGGATGCTTCTCGAGATTTCGTAATTCAGAGTCGCGTGTTGTCGCGCATTCGCTCAAGCATAGATCCGTGACCTTTTTGGCTTTTCTTCTTTCACATTTCGATTTGACAGATGTCAGCTCGGGCATCTATGCAACTTGCTGCAACGCTGAACACTACTAGAGCGATACGGACGAATATACCTTGGACCGGGGCCGGGGCCATGGAAGACAGCAAAGAGGAGCATGGGTGATGTGCGGCCATGACAAATTGTGTCTTTTCGATTCGAAATTCAGTGTTTGTGTTGTCTTTCTTCTGCAGACAGACTCATGAATTGCAGTATCTGTTGCCAAGCAGCCCCGCGCCTAGTCGTACGAAGGGCACGTTGAGTGCTACTATCATTCGTTCTTCCCCGCCTACGCCGATAGAAGAAATGACTATGAATGCCGGAATACACCAAGAGGTCGTTTCAAAATGTTTGACCCAGCGGCAAACACCACACGTCTCAGAACTAATTGAAGTAATCTTCAAAACCTCATGGGATCACCAGATAGCACAAGGATTGCCAATCTAGCCCGTGTAACCAGTCGGTGGTACACAACTGAAGTATAGAAGATTCCAGAACCCACAACGACTTCTCAACACCCGAGACATACTTACTGTCATCACCGCTAAGAAGGAAAACAAGACAAAGGCAACCCCAATCATCTTCCCCGGGCAGTTTGTGGTGGAACAGCACTAAAGCTAACCCATTCCCCGAAAGAGAGAGAGTGACACGTATAGCTGTCTCTCAAGCGTCCCAGCGCAACTGCAAGGGGTAATGTGTTTCCGCGGTGCGTTGGCAAAGCTGGCGATGAAGTCGTCTGCGAGTACATCTGAATATAGCTGCCAGAATTTCGAGTCGTACGATCGTCTGCCACTGCAGTCTGTGACGATGGAGTTCCTGCCGTAAGACGTGAGCTTGGATGTCAGTCACTGTAGCAATTGGTGTCGCAGCCTCTCCAGTGGCCTACGTCACTGCCATGAATCTGAACAAGCGAGATTGTAAAAGGAGATTGTTCAATGCGGGCCAAATTCCATCAGAGGAAAGCAAACCAGTGTTTGTTTGGGACACGGTCGGACAGAAACATGGGGGCGCTCTGTTTTCCCTTGCCCCCATATCGAAGTGCCGGCTTGATCTCATTTGATTTGAAACATAGCCACGTGTTGTTTGACCTAGGTGGCATCCGAGAAATGTGTCAATTTACTTCTTTTTTCAGTGCCCGAGTTGGTACCCAATCGTTGTTCTATTACGGCTTGGTTAGTGTGAAGCTAATGCAACTTGCGAATTGGTGACCCATCCAAGTGAAGCCCTTCTACTTGCGCCATGAGGATGACGTGATGGTCACTTAATATCTATCAGAGGAGAAGCGACCTCAAGAACAAGTTCGTCTTGCAATTTAGGGGGACCCAAAGCACACAGAAGTGGCTAGCCGGCCGCGCCATCCTTTTCGTGCAACAAATCGCTCACGTTGATCTACCTATGGTTTGTTCATGGCTATGCTATGTAGCATGCATCTACACTGCAGTCAACATGTTTCCGAGATGGGATGGTGTAGGATAGCTAGTCTCACTGAGATGATGGAGCGATTCTACCTATCTCGGGGGGGGGGGGTTCACCAATGCCAACTAATGCCCCTATGTAGCTTGATCGTTGCGGTTGGACGGCTACCTGCAGGACTTGGAACCGAAGTGGTTGCGACTGAGGTGTGTGGTGGTGACAGCACATTCTCTGGCGGAACGAGGATCTGTGCAGAACATTGTTAATGCCTCAAACCCGAGTCGGGATGGTGTTGGATGGTGCTTACGCGGTGGTTTTTGATGCTCTGATCAGGGCTTTATGTTATGTACCTACTCCGTAGAAGCTTGGGTTCGAATTAGAACCCCGGTTATCGGGTAACTGCGTGGGGTGCGCCTTCCTGCAGCCGCCATGGCGGGGTGTGGGGGGCTGATGCTGATCTGATGCACAAAAGAGTTATGTACCCTGCGATATGATCAGACTCTAGATTCTGTAACGAGTAATAAATATGCAGACACAGTAACGTTACGTGAACATGAAAGATCAATGAACATCTGGCTCACCTCCTTCCAAAAAAAAATTAAAGCGCGAAAGTGAGAAGAAATCCACCGGGCTCAATAGAATCGATTATTGACGCGGCACAATCCAGCAATGCCCAAGTGAGAGCTTCGACATCTTCGGATCTGACAAATCGAGCGCAACATTGTACGTACGACTTCTCCTTTGGTCGAGCCCTTCGTTCCAATTGGCCAATTTACCACGCCAATACTATTATGTAGATTCCAGAACATTGGCGTCAAATTTCGACAGAAGCGTGGAAGCATCGTCGTCATCATGTCTGATTAGATCAGATGATGGGGCGACTTACTCCAGGATTTATTCTCCTTCTGCTTGAGTCGAAGATGAGTTTACATTACCACGTCTAAACATATCAATTAGGAGAGGATAGAGATAATCCTAACGTGATGGTCATGAAGGACATCTATTCCACTCTTCACATGGAGAAAGATCATGCGATGGGCCACATTAGGACGAAACTAGGCCATGTGGTGGGTGTTGTGAACACTCCATGAGTTCATGACTTCATACGGAAGACCCGTCTATGACTATAACTATTCGCGGTCTTCCTTACCGACAGCATACATGCAGTCTGCAGTTATAATATGACCTAGGTTATAGACAGGGTCCAGTTACCGGGAGTTCACGTCTGGGTGCCTATTATTACATAGCCAGCTCTGACAACAACGTTCAGCTCGCATGCAGTTTGAAACCTGCCATGTACCTAGAAGCATCGTGGAATTGTGATTTGGCAAGACTCGTTTCTGTAGCAAAGGATCTGTTTCAGAAATTACACTACGCATGTATACGTAATTGTACTAATGTACTCATGGTGTTTGGGGCAGAGACACAAGCCGTCGAAGTTTCAAGAAAAGCGGCCTAGCGTCAAGTCAAGAGATTTCAGACGCGCGATTTCAATGTTCAGAAACCGAGGCAGCCGAGGCGCAGAAGGCGACAAAGACAGAGGCAAAAGAGAGGGGGCAGCTACGGACAGTGAGACCAGATATGTCGCACAGTGAATCAGGCTTCCACATGGGCCTTTGTTCTCTCTCTTGGCACTGGCTGATATGCCGGGTCGTCCTATAATTGTCTCCCTTGGGTCCGGGGTTAATTACACATCTCACCAAGCGCCGCGTGGCCGGCGGCAGTGGCACGTCGCACGTACCGCATATCAAGCCGCTCGACGTTATCGCCGGGCCGTGTGATGCCGGCATGGCACACGGAGCGCGCGGACTTGCACGGCCATGTACGCTCGGCCTACACGATGGTGAGAGCATTCGTAACCAAAAGTAGGTGGGGCTGTGGCACGAGTAACAACAGCGGGCGATGATGGCGATCAAACGGTTGAACCGCGCGGATCAATGGCTGATCTGCGATAGTTGACTGCGATGGCATGCCGCAACGGAGCAAGACGCCGTACGGGAGGCGGTGAGTGGTCCGTGGTCACTGGCCTTTGAGCGTGACAGCATCATAGCAAATTTGCGCGCCGTCCTTTGCACTAAGACTCGTGTCTGTCCGTCGTGGATTACCAATTTCGAGTTATCACTTTGGCGCCATCAACCGCGGGAGACCTTAATGAGCACCTCAACAACTGCCTAATTACCACCCCAATTTGAATAGCCAAACCGGCCCAAGACAGCTTCTTTTCAGCGCTCCAATTTCTATGAAAAGTACTATAATTCGCCGTACGTTGTCTGATGCAAACTTGAGCCTCATCTTTGATCCTTCATCCCTTCCAGCACGCGCTCAGCACCTCATGGATGATGGACGACGATAGAGGTACAAAGCGAGATGTGGTCAGCTACAACATGATTGGCTGCGCTACAGATGCACCATACCTATTTAGGCAAATTGGGGTGGTGATTAGGCAGTTGTTGTGGTGCTCATTAACGTCTTCCATCAATCGCCGCGATCTGATCCACACACGAGACGTAGACGAATCAGGGCTCCGCTGAACGCTGCAGGCATGATGCATTTTGACGCACACAGAAGCAGGAAGCCAGCCCGAAAGGCAAAACGAAGCATACCTACGTTTACAGAGTATGTGGTGTAGGTATGCACACGAATTATACAACATACGACAAAGGCGGCAATCGCCAGCAGCTTTCTCCGAGTCTCCGGCCCTCAATCCCACAAATTCTCACCACCAGCAGAGGATTGTCGGTCACGGAGGGAGACCAGGGGATAGCGGGGGGGGGGGGGGGGGGGGGGGGGGGCATCCAAACTGAAAGGGAAAAGAAAGGTAAAACAGAAACACGCGAGACCGAAACAGAGTAGGACTGGGGTCCGGCGGCTATGCAGCCGATGGGCGGTTCCATAAATGTACATATGGGCGTTCACTGGCCCTGCCTCCCGAAAAAAAAAATTAAACAAAAAAAGCCGGCCTTTCCTTTTTGTATGCCTTTTGTCTTTTGTCGTACCCTCTTCTCTATTTCTACATCTTCTCATCTCTTATTCGTCTCGTTCTGTTCACTTTAGTTCTTTACCCCTCCTCTTCGAAACTCGCCGTTTCCCTCCTTACGGCAACACCGAGCCCGGAAACGAGACAGCCTCTGGTGTGGCTTTCACATCCCGCGACGCAAACGACTTGGCTTTATCTGCACGGCCTCGCCAAGGACCAAGCACAGGCTTGTCTAGCGCGGTGACGAGTTGGGATCTTTGGACATGGAGCGCGGATGCGTGAGGGAGCTTGACCTGCGAAAGTGTGGCCCTGGCTCGGTAGCCGAGAGGGTTGGATTTAACCCTGGACTACGAAGCAGTGCCGGTAAGTTCTCAAAAGTCATGTCTCGTGACTTTTCGGCTGGTTCCTGATCGCCTTGTCTGCTCTTATTTCCTGGCCTCCGTGCGGTGGGGGCTTTGCGCTACTCCGTAGGTAGACCGTTGCCTGGTCTGAGTCACCGTCTGACTGACCCTGAGCTTTCGGCTGGTGCCATCACCACGGGTCAGACATGGCCATGGGGCGCTTGAATCGAGCAGCACTCTGGCATGTATGTGTGGTTGTGTGAAACTTGTTAGACATGTCATTGTCCACAAGCTGTCTCTGCGCCCTCTGCTCAGTTCGTGCCGGCGGCCGGTGAAGATGACCACACATTTCAACTATGTCTACGCTGTGATGTTCAAGACGAACGACTCGGATCGCTAACTCGGACGTCGCGCCTAAAAGCCTTCTTCACATGCCTGCGAGCGAATCTCGTCTTATCGCCATCCGTCCTCTCCTCGAACTTCAATACGCCCTATCTGGACCCATACTCGTCGCAATCACCTCGCCCGCCGCCCTCTCCGTGCTCGACTGCCGTCCCTCCCTCGCTGGTTCCCCTCGACGATATCCCACCACTCTCTCTCGATGCTCTCACAACCCCCTCGGACCGAACCGAGGGTCTCCAACTCGTAGCCGACTCAGTATGCGAGATGGAGTCTCGCGCCACAAAGGCCGTCATCCTGCACCCGCTGAGCCTCGCCGCCTTGGCATTTTCCTGGACAACCATATATCGCTTCGTGTATATGCGCGATATGCGCGAGGGGAACGCCAGCCGCGCCCTCATGCTCGCAAGCGGCCTTACCATGCTCTACCTAGCCGCCATCCGCTTCCTCTCCTCCCGATACGCCACCCTCGCCGACCAGATGAACCAAGACTGGCTCCGAGCCGACACCCGCGCCGGCGGGCACGATGAAATCATCCTCGGCGCAAGATCTGGCTCCCTCCTCGTCGGCGCGCTCATCATGCGCCTTGAGCCCAACAAGCGCTCACGCTCATCCACCTCCTCGCCGAGCAAACGTAAGAACCGCAGCCGCAGCGCCAGCCTCAAAGGCGGCAAGGGCATCATCCGCGCCTGGGCTATTGCTCCTTCTCACCGAGGGCAGGGCATAGGAAAAGAGCTTCTCAATGCTGCGGTGCGGTACACAAAGGACAAGTGCGGCAAGGACGCTCAGGTTGGTTTCGCGCAGGAGCATGCCCACAGCGTCATGGTCCTCCCGGACGTATTTAATGCGACGTTTCGGCGGAATGAGGCCCGCGCGGCGAGGGCTTTGCAGGGATCGGTGGATGAGTGGGATGTTTACAAGAGGAAGCGGTGACAGCGGTGACAGCGGTGACTTGGGAGTTTCCAGTCTGGTACTACAAATCTTGCAAAAGAAGGGATCATACACAATGCATATAGAGGGCCCATGTTGAACGGGGCAGGAAGCGACGGCTTGTAATTTTGAAAATCTGCGTCTGGGCAAGGTTTGAGGAGATGTTCTGGGACGGAATGGCGGAGGCGTCATTCTTTCTGCTACGTTCTGTTAGATACCCGGCTCTGTGAGTCATGTTTCCTTCGTTGATTGCGAGACGGCAACGATGATGACGACGAAAATAACGACGAAGACGACAAAGATGACAGATGGATGTAATTAGTACATACGCCCAAGTCGGCAAGTATGCTTTCTCTGCATATCTATATATACATGTTAATTTGATATGGACACACTTCCCACTAATCTTTGGCTACCCATCAACTCCTCTGCTGTAACCATTCGCGCCAAGCCACTCTCTAACTCGTGAGTTTGCAGCAGATATCTACCAGAGCCATCACAGCAGCAGTGTGCGTATCTGGACTCAGCGCGAATGACCTGCAGCAGACATCCACCAACCCCCATCGCAGCCTCAGTTGTACAGGGCCCTTGGCCTCCCAGTAATTCAACACCCCGCACGCGTGTCGAAGCCAGCCCCACGAGGTGCACATGTCCAACTTCCCATATCGTACCGTACCAGTACATATCTCGTCCACTAGATGACAGGCAGTACGAGTTCCCAGTTGCCCGTTTCCTCGAGGCCCTTATGCGATACATACAAACGAAGCAACACCGAACACGAAAAATAAAATGTGTTAAAAAGGGACTCCGAGACTTAGAAATAAGCCAAGCTACGCAGCTCGCTGTGATGTATATCCGCTTTCGACAAGATGAACCAACATGTGTGGAGCCTTCGTAGGCGAAATCTCCTTCTTCTTCTGCTTCTGTTTCTGCTTCTCCTTGTTTCTTTCAGAAATTCAAGAAAAAGGACGAGTTTTCTATTTTCGTTGGTCGTACTCGAAGCCGTAAATGGGCTTTCCAAATCTCCGGAGCGCGCATACCACCTATTTGAAGACCATGTTAAGAGACATATGCAAGCAAAGGACGGAAACACACATTGCAAATGCAAGAAGAGAATGGATGTGGGCTTTGGGGAAGGAATGAGGGAGAAGAAGAGAAGGGAATGGCATCAAACGTACGTCGTGGACGGTCACGGTCTTGGCCTGCCGATACTCGACGTACATGACGCACAGTCGAAGAATCTAGAACCCCATCATGTCAGATCAGTACTTCAGAAACCCCATCTCCGTGGACACAAGTCCGACGATCTTTCAGGACTCACCGCCTCTAGACGCTCCTTCAGTGCTGTGCGTGTCTCGGGGTAGATATTCGCGCTGATGCGCTTCACGCCACCCCTTCTAGCGAGCCTCCTACACAACCCTCTATTAGAAAGGAATCCTCATCATGTTTATTTCATATTCATTGTCCCGTTTTCGTATTTCATTCTTGTGATAACTCCGTCTTGTTTTCTCCAACGTACCGAATCGCCGGTTTGGCTACAACAAACATGTTAGCGACGGAAGCACTTCACAGAAGATAGATAGAGCTGGACCAGAAGAAAAGAACATACTAATGCCTTGTATAGTATCCCGCAAGATTTTCCGACTGCAAAAACGGGAACGCAGACCGTTAGCACAACGTTTTTTTTTTTAGAGCGGGGGCGGGAGGCGAAAACTAAAGAACAGCCACGACAACAGACGAAAAC
>SRPO01000337.1:0-24320 GCA_018360065.1 Claviceps pazoutovae
GTATGTATGTATGTATGTATGTATGTATGTATGTATGTATGTATGTATGTATGTATGTATGTATGTATGTATGTATGTATGTATGTACCTACCTACCTACCTACCTACCTACGTGCTCACTGCTTGCCCTTGGCAGAGCCGTTGAGGATGCCATCCTAACTTCCCAAGAAGCCCTCGATGCCGCTTTATTCACCCAGACAAACCGACTAGCGCATCACCTTGTGCATGATCTGGTCCGGATGGGTTGTGTGTGTGGGGGGGGGGGGGGGGGGGGGGGGGGGGGGGGCGTTATTAATGCCCGCCGCCCGGCAAGTGGGTGGGCCTGGCTTGAGGAACAAAGAAACGGAAAAAGGGAACAAAGGAAGAAAACGTGGGAAGAACATTGTCTGGGTACGTCTGGGGAAGTGAGTGCATGCGTCTGCGATGGGCGTTCATGTACGCTCTTCATGCAGGTTGCTCCGGATGCAAGCTACGGGACCCCCCCTCCCCTGTCTGTCCGCGCGGCTGCATTTCACGATACACTCTGTATGTAGGAGGTAGTTTAGGTAGGTAGTTATGTGTGTACTCTGCATCAAGTATGCAATGCTCTCGATATGTTGCGCGCTGTCAGAGCTTGAGGGCAAATATTATTTTTGATCAAATGGGACACCGAAGAAGAAGAAGAATAGTTACGTTATTGGCACTCTGGAACAGACTAGAACTACCTACCAGAGCACACAGCACTCATCGTTTCCAGATCAAGGTATAATACCACATCGCGATACACAACAGCCGCAACTTGCCTCGCATTTCGATGCGTCATGTCCGATGCGTTGCACGACAGATTGCCTGGGGCGTGTGAGGATCAGGCGGGGCTCCACATTACGATAACCTGAATGACACTAAATCTACTCGTCCTTTGTTCACCATCTAGACTTTTTCTCTCCCCGCAAGTCTGGATGGATCATTGGATATTGAAACCTGAAGAGGCCTTTTGAGACGCGTAGGTGCGATAGAAGAGGAATGCGAGCCTTGCAAGAACACTGAGCAGACTTACGGAGTAGATAGTAGCTCTGGATGCCAAATGCCAGCATCATAGGAGGTTGTCATGAACTCCCACAAACGTGGTGAAAACCAGGCCCACAGCGTCTTCGTGGTTTGTCGATTCTTCCCGAGATCATGAGAAGCCGCGTGGAAATGGTAACTTGATTGACGTGTCGCACCGCGTACCTACATACTTGCGTGCAGAACGCAGCTCAACAAAACCGCGTCTTGGTAGCACAATTCGCAAAAGTCATAGCACACATACAATACATATACACAATTACATACTCACGAACACCTACGCCAGAGCGACGGCTCCGATTGCAGAATTCATTCGGCTCCGGCACCATTGCGTTGTTCCACTGAACAGGTTACAGATCCCGCTGCAGACATGTGCAGTCGCACGAAACTGCAGTGCTTGGGATAACATGCCCATTGCCAGCCCCCCCCCGTGATCTTGTCTCCGCATTCCTTGGGGCCGCACGACAGAAACACTGGATGCAATGTGCATTGCAGACGAGTATGTAGGCGGCGCTGTTGAATCTGTTTTCGGCGTCTGCATCGCCTAACACAAGCCCGAAGCTGTCTTTGACGACGACGCTACCCTGCGCCGAGGCCTGAGAGAGCCCAGCATCCACTCTCACGAGGTTTATTGTGGTTTATCAATGGCGGCGTTTCTTCTACAATAGGTACCTAATGCAGGAGAAAAGCAGAAACGACGCCGACGCTTTCGGACAGTTCAGAGAAAGTGGTGTAAACGAAAGGAGAGCCGAGAGCGGCAAAACGCAGATATTTCGCACCGGGGCAGGCGTGACATCTATAGTTATATGTATGTATGACCTTGATTGACGCAGTAAAACGGCTAATTCAGTTGGTGATGGGCCATGAATCTTCAACTTCGTACAGGTGGCCCTTATCACGATGGGTTATGAAGATGGTGGCCGGCATTAATTGCCATGCATGGGCGACTCCAGCCAGACCAACTAGAGGCATCGAGCCACCATGGGCGACCATAAGCTCCATGGAAGGCCGAGAACAATAAGAGCCACCGTTGGCGATCCCCGTCGGCATGGTTTGCTCGTTTGCCGCCCCAGGGTGCGTAGGTATACCGTATTTACTGTTCAAAAATGTAACGGAGTAAGATGCATCTGTTCTCAAGGGTGCAGATCGTGGCCTTGTGTCTGTATAAACGTCTGATACCGTACAATGCACAGCCTTTCTCACAGCCTGCTCTGAGTGGCTTCAGCCAGATTCGGGGTTTGCAGCAATCGTGTCGCTCCCGCACCTCCCTTGTACCTACGTAGTACGCTTCTCGGTGTCCCATAGCATCGCGCTGATCAAATTACGACTTGCTTCCTTACCAGCGCTTTCTACTCCGGAGCCGGGGGCTGATTCGTTGGGCTAAGGCAGGGCAGCCTCAAATTGCCTTTCATGCACATGCAATATGAAGCTGTAATATCATGCCGGCTTGCTAAGAGCCTAAGCCCGAGGACAGGGGCTCGGTGTCGCGACTCCAACGTCGCATCATGGTTGTTTTGGGCAATTGTTCTTCATCTGACTGGTATTTGTCGCGAGACACGGGAAAAAGGAGGAGTTTCCGCAGGCTCAAAGTCCGCCCGTACCTGTATAAGCCCAAGCGGATACAGGACCGAAAGCAAATGACAAGAGGCGGAGTTCCGACCGTATTGCTAAAATTTGTTCCTTTGAAAAGCAATACAAGTGATGTAGCAATGCAGTAATACCAGCGTAATGCAAGGCAAAGTGGCAAAGCAGAGAGACCCTTTGGCTTTTCCTTGGCTTCTTGGCGTCCCTGTGGATTGATGTTGCCTTGGGCCGCTTTCTCAGAAAGTCCGACAAACGCCATGGAATTGAGAGGACAAGGGCAGTCGCGTTTGCATCGAACCGCGGTCCCGTCTTGTGTTGCAGTTTTGCTGCAGGCGCCGCTGTTCTTCATCACCAACCCGTGGATAAGCATGTGAGATTCTCCCCTACCTAGAATCCTAGATCCCTGAATCCCTTGATGCCTTGATCCCAGGCGGAAGCAAACTGTACTGTGCGGCTGAAAGAAACAAAAAAAGACCAAACAGAGGACGAGTAATTCAATTACATATTCATCAACAACAAGGCTTGCTTACGCTTATGTCTATTGCGCCTGTCCTGTATTCGTGCATCTCCCTCCAAATGCCTTTCTTGGAACCCGGATTCCATTTGGCGGCAACATGTGCCGAGCATTCCCGAAGGTGGGACAAGGCGAAGCCGTGGCGTATCGATCATGATGCGAATCATGCGATATGTATCATCTCACTGTCGCAGACTCGTGCCAAACCGCATCAACGCCACTCCGTGGATACCTAGTGATCACTGATGATGAAGTCAATTTGATCGTACCGTAACGTTATATGTAGTTTATTCTGAGTGCAGTTAGAGTTTGCTATTTTACTGCCTGGCCCGGCAAAGGCGCTCTATACCTATACCTATACGATGGACTCGCGCCCGACTAAATGGGGTCCGGGCAACTTATTGATTATGATGAAAAGCCCTGAATAAAACCTCGCACTTTCGTCCGCGGTGCAAAGAACGTTGGCAGTTGCTGTTCTCTCAAAATTTTTGGGTCAAGTACTCCGTACCTAACAACGAGATAAAGTAAGCCGCTAAGTTTAGCCCTTGCCGCTAGCTCGTTGGCGAATTGCAGGTTAGTACATTAAAAGGGTAGTGCTCGAACCCGATAAATCATAAACCCCGCCCTTTTGCCCGATGGGTGACTTTTAGCACCCGACGTCTGGTTCTCGCAACGTGCGACAAAATGCAGGCCGTTGGCTCGTTGCTAAGAATAAAGAAAGAATATGAATTATGAGTCAACGGTTGCCGCAGGAAAACGATGTCACTCGACGCGCTGCGACATTGCATGAACTGTCAGGCACGGGAGTGGAAAAGAACACCATGTTGCTCCGAGGCGATTGCTTCCGACGTTGGATGGCTGTAATGTTGCAATGCTGCATGCAGTGTGGATCTTTACGGGACTCCTCGGTTCCGGTTCGCAGAAACGAGATTGTTAAGCAAGATTGTTACTGTAAAATGTCACCATCTTGGCTGGCGGCGGAGTGTCCTCCATGTCCTCCATCAAGTCACCAGCTTGCCTTGTGCTTGCTTCTCACGAGTCAAAAATAGGCAGGCCGAGAACGGTGCCAGTTGCTTTACCATGTCTATTCATGTGAAACTCAAGCTGCTCGATATGCATCTCCAGAACACACGAGAGGCGTCTAATGTGAGAAAAATGGCTAGCTGGGCTTTTGCTTATTTCTGATCGAGGCCAGCCCTTGGGTACCGATGTTGCGAGATGGCCGCCTGCTACGGTTACCCGATGGCTCTCTCAGGCGCGAGTTGCTTTGACTGGTATGTGCTCCGTATGTGGCGCAAATAGATCGTACATTGTACATGTGCGGAGCGCGGAGTGCATGTCTCCCGCTTCCCATTACCTGCGAACACATACCAGCACATAACATGCAAATACCTACATGTACATATGGGTCTACCTACCTATGTATGTCTTTCTCCCAACCCCTGTGCCAACCGCTTGTCTCGTCTGACTGATGAACTTGACCCGTGACTGTGACGGCCATTGAAATTGTCGGACAACAGAATTCGGGCATGGAATTGGCATTGAACGATTAATATCGGCTACTGTGTTGAACTCGGCCGTCGGCTTTGATTCGAGAACAGGCCCACAGAAAGCCCGCCGAAACGGAGTTCGCAGCTAAAACTGTTTAGCCCGCCGGACGTTGCGCTGCCAAGAAGGTTGGCATGGCATGGAAGCACGGGCTATACGTATTCATAATTGTTGTAGGTAGGTATGTAGGTATATTGGAAGCACGCGTGGATCGAGGGCTTTTTGCGCCGGGCGAGTTTATTTAGTGCAGTAATAGTCTCGTGTAGTGACTGTAAACTGTACAGTCGTTGCAACGGCGGCGCGCGCATTCAACGGCTTCACGGCTACCGTATGTATTACTTCACGGAACACGGAGACGTACGTGAATTTCAAAATATATTATCGTTAGGTCGGACTTCCCCAGAGAGACTGATAGAAGCGAAGCAGTTCCGCGTACCCCCAATTCGCCGACTGCCTATTCCCTGCTTCCCTAGCCGCAGCCTGCTCCTGACCCCTTGCTCCTTCCTTGCTCCCCTCATCTTTTTCGCCGCGCCATCCCACCACACCCCATGCACACGCCCCCTCCCCCGTGCCCTTCTTTTTAGCTCCCCAGACCGCGCCATCTGGACCAACCACGCGTCGTCATCCGCCTCCCTTGCTCGGCCACCCGACGGCAGCATCTCGAGCTTTGATGCAGAGCTTCATTCTCGTTGGCTGTTCGTCTTTGTTCAGGTGCTGGATTCTTGGATAAGAGCACTTCTTGCGGGCGTCTGCGCTGCGACGGGATGCAAAAAGGCAAAAGGCAAAAGGCAACGAGCAAGTAAACGCCATCTCCGCCCGTCCCTCCCTCAATCCCTTCCCTTGGTTGGCTTGGATCGTCGGCCGCACACCCCTCTCCCCACCTTCACCCCCCTTTTCCCCTCCAGCCCCGGCTTGGCCTTCAAGCCCATCTTGCAGCCGTTCCCCTCGCCTTTCTGCCCCTCGTCCTGCATCTTTCTCCATCCCTATCCGCATCTTGTTGCTTTGTCGTCGAGTTGTTGGTGTTGGATACGACAGAACATACGGCTGCCACATCTGGGACAATCCATCTCCCGTTGGCCGCTTCTCCATACACTACTCCCGGCCTATTGCCGCGAGCTTTGGCTGCGTCTCGACGTCTCTAATACCAGGCGACCCCAGTGCTTCGCTCGCATCCCCCTCCTCCTCCTCCTCCTCCTCCACCTCCACCTCCACCACCCGCTTGCAGCAACACCACCACCACCGCTGCCACCACCACCACCACCTTCTCTCCTCCTCCACGGTCGCGCGCGTCCACTCTCGGCCAAAGGCCCCAGTGATCACTCGCACTTCCTCTCTGCATTCGAGCCTCTGTTCGCGCTGCGCCTCAACCGCTTCTGCCAAATCCATATCTCGCCGCGCGCCTCGGCCACTTGCTTTGGGCCTCGACTCCACACGTCCACACGTCCACACGTCCACACGTCGCGCGCTCGTCGCCTCGTCTGGTCCGCAACACGTTGTAGCCAGACGTCGTCGCTTTGGACCTCGTGTCCGTTGCGCATCCCGTGGCTTTCGTCTCCCTTGTCGCATTCGCGCCCTCCCGCGCCAGCGCCAGCGCCAGCGCGCTTATCAACAGGTAAATCAAGAAGAGCCCGTATCTCTGCTGCCATCTTCGTCTGTTACTGCCGTGTTGGTCCTTGTTGCTGCTCTTTGTTTCTGTTTCTGTTTCTGTTTCTGTTGCATCTGTTGCTCTACTCAAACGGTTTCTTCTGCCGCTGTCTCATTCATCTTCGTCGTCATCATCATCGTCATCGTCATCGTCATCACGCGTGCTTGCGGGGCTCTTTTTCTGCCCGCTACCCGCTGGCGCGTTACGTCTACGGTCTGGCCGAGTGCTCGTATCTGCCTGCAGGTCGTCATTTCCTCATCCGCCACCGCGGCACTATCTGGAGCGGCTGCGTCTATTGCTGCCGCCGCTGTCCCGAGCTTGGCTTGATCTTGGCCTCGGGTCTTGGCCTTGGACTTAGCCGCATCGATCCGCCCGCATCTGTTGGCGGCCCCCTCCAACGCGCAAACTTCCCGTTGGTGAGGATCCCCCTGCGCCACCAACACGCCTGTCACCGTCGCGGCCAGCGTTGTACTACCTCGTTTCCCCGAGCCTGCTGCGCCTGTGCACAGCATTTTGTCTGGCTGCTTTGTTGCGCGCGGCTTTCGTGCTTTGCGGGTAGCTCCCTTCCTCCGCTTCTGCCCGCTTATTACCGCATACCGCCTTCCGCCTTTCGCATACCGCCCTCGACCTGCCAAATAGCCGCCCCACGGCACACGACCGCCTTCTCGTTCTGCACGCACGCTGGTTCATGCCTGAGCTTCTATACTCAGGAAACGTCGTCGCCGCTCGCAAACTTCTGCGGTGACCTTTTCACCTTTTCCATTCGAAATGCATGCTGGAAAGTCCAACAGCGCGGACAGTGCAACGATCGACCCCGCCGCTATCAGTTCTCCAGGTGAGCTTTTGCTCCATCCGTTACTCGCGAAAGCCGTCCGAAGCCATCGTTGAAAGACTGGACCATCTGCACTGCACGTCTCCTCGAGAGGCCTCATCTGTTGCGAAAACTCGACTTCGCGTTGGACTCGTCGACGATGGCTTGCCTTCCGATCTGGCGCAAACGCGCTTTCCAAGTTTGCGTTGATCGCGTTGTTGACCATGGATTTCATGACAGCCGTATCCAATTCGACGCTTCGCGGTCTGAAGCGGAGTCGACCCTCGGACTCTCCGACTACTCTGCAGCCCCGTGATGACGGTATGTCGTGGCAGGTCTCGCGTAACTTGACTTCTCTTTCTCGCCTTGCGCTACCACGCGCAGTCCGACCGTGCGCCACTAGATGATCCCGGAAGCGCCAACGCGACTTTTGGCTTCCATGCTGCCGGACTGTGTGACCCGGCAGGTTATCCTGATAGCTGACGCAGATGGGATGACGAGATGGACGTGTTGATGTTTTGTTTGAGAGCAGTGTTTTCTGGTGTTTTTCTTCTTCTCTTGTTGACAAATTTATGCGCTCTTTGTGAGCTCGACGAGCACATCCAGATGCTGACATTCTTGCTTTTCTTTTTGCTACTCATGACAGCCATTTCTCCGCCTCGACTCAAACGAATAAGACCAATGAAGCCATCCGAAAGTCCTGTACAGCCGCTCGCGGCCGCGCCGGCAGCGGCCGGTGCGAATCAGGCTGCAGTACCGCCCAAGACTCCCCAGTCGAAAAGCACTACGCTGCCGAGCCAGACGACCCCTGCCACATATGGCCCAGCTCAAACGGCTGCCGCTGCACCTCCCAAAACGACGCCGACGAAATCCACTATCAAAGCCTTACCGACAGTCAGAGATCATACTACGGACCAACTGAACCCGGCCGGAGACGAATATCTGCCCAGGGAAATGGACGAATTTGGTGAGAAAAAGGTCATGGCTAACGGCCAGCTCCTTGGAAATCGCACATATCGATGCCGAACCTTCCTCGTTCCCAATAGAAGTGACAAGCTCTTCATGCTTGCCACCGAATGCGCCAGAGTACTGGGCTACCGTGATTCTTATCTATTATTCAATAAGAACCGATCACTCTTCAAGATCATTGCCAGCCAGGCCGAAAAGGATGACCTCGTGCAGCAGGAAATACTACCGTTTTCGTATCGCTCGAGACAGATTGCTATTGTGACGGCCCGATCCATGTTTCGACAGTTTGGCAGCCGCGTGATTGAGAACGGTCGCAGAGTCAGGGACGATTACTGGGAAACCAAGGCTCGGAAACAAGGCTTTACCGAAGCAGACCCGGCCGGCGAGAAGAGACCAGGCGCGGCCAAAGCTCGCGAGGCTGCTGAGGCACAGAACAGTCTCCTGATGAGCGGGCCTCACACGGAAATTGTGTATAATAACACTCCCGGACCCTATCCTGGTGCTCCACCAACACATCTAGTCCAACAAGGTATGATGGGAGCGCCACCCGTGAACATTTCAAGAACACCCGGATTAACTGTCGGGGCAGAGTTAGGCGACACTCGCCCAAGGGATTTCAGCGGCATAGTGAAAGGTGGTCCTCGCCAGGAGATTTCTGGTCCCGCCTATCAAGATCAGACGAGGCCATCGCCATTGGGCGAGATTCACTCTCAGGCTCACCATGCCGCAGACTTCAACAGATCTGTCAACCAACAGCGCGATATGAGAGGCGACTATCTGCACGGGATCTGGCGTCGTCCCCACGAACAGCCAGCCTCATCGTCGTTGAATCCTGCGGTAGGGTCCGCAGATACAGCGGCCCCGACGATCAGGCCATCGAGCTCGCCGCATACCACCGCTGCCGGCGCGTCGCAGCAGCCAGTGGTGTCCTCACACAGTCCGCAGATGATGATGACGGCGCCTCCTTACTCGCAATCTATTCACGCTCAAAACACCCTCGGTCAGTAACTGCTCCAATATTTCTCTATTCCCCTTTGCTTTTTTCGCTCTCCTTCGTAACGAATATATGCCTTACTTGATCGGCATGATCAGTTTTTTTTTTTTTTTTTTTGGTTATACTCTGCAACTCTGCCATGGGATGCAGCACGCGAAATGAATGACAACTAAATGGCACAATTATAGGCTCGACCAGCGGAGGCATGAGCCAAGGTGCACCAGGCGGATATAGCTATCAACCAAACCAGGCTATTTGGTCACAGAGTAGTCAGGCTCCTCACCACGGCTACGGTGGATATACCACGCAGTCTCAGGGCCACCACCCTTCACAATCCCCAGCTCCCCATCTGAGGCAATCCAGCACGGGTCAGATCCAACCAAACATGCCCTTTCCAGGTATGGGAAGCATGCAATATGGCTCCGGTCAGGGCATGTATCCTGCAGACCAGACGCCTCGGCAGTATTTGCCTCAAGGGGCTCCTGGAGGACCACAGACATCACAGCAGTGGTCTGGCCAGCACTCGCCACCCCAGTGGTGGACACAGCCCCAGCAGCCGCAGTAAAGCCCCAGCTCCTCTTTCGTTCTTTTGTTGTCTCCTGGTGTCTTGAAGCTTTTCGATGATGTGTCTTCCTCGCAGGTGAGGAGGGCGGGGACCCGACGGTTGACACTGGTGGATGTTGTTTGTATTAGCCTGATCATTTTCTTTTCATGTGGCCACCGTCGTCACAATATCCCAGGATACCCAAGATTACAGACCGGCTGTGGAGGCTATGTGCTTTGGGCATCTGAGCCTTTTGAAACGGTGTATAGCATTTTGGCCGGGACTGGATAGAGGAGTTGGGCGGTAGGTTCAAGTTGTCATTTTCCTCTTCTCACTTTTTGGATCACTGTTCAGGGATACGTTTTCGTTACTTGACTGGGATTTTCTAGGCTGCATCTCCTGTTGGATGGTCTGCGTGGTGGTATATGCTCCATGATGCTGTTTTTACTTGACAACTCAACGTTTTTCTACGACGAGGTTTTTATTATACAATTTCTGTCCCGCATTCAAGGTGATTCTGGCTTCCGGGTTTGTGCCTGGATACTCTCTCATTTTGCGTGTATACGGTATGTGGAATGGAGGGGTGGTACGCGTTTCGGTTGAGCGGCCGTTTGTGTGTTCTGCTTGCTATATGTGTCGGGACTCGGGAAGTCTTGCGTGAATGGGTTTTGGGCAGCTATATGCATGCAATGCAGTTTGGAGCATATTTTTGAGACTTTGTTGGGGAATTCTGATTGTCAGAGAGGAAAAACCCTGATGCCATCAGCGAGAATATGTCGGTTCGTGACTTGTGAGGAAAAGGCCCCCCGATTTACCATGCGGGGAAGGACGTCAATAACCAGGATGGAAGGGTCTCCGAAACCTAAACGCCCTCTCTCATCTCCTTCTTCTCCTTCTTTTCCCCGGTTTGGTGGACTATAGATAGATATCTATCTCGTGCGTCGCACCATTTCCAACACAACGAACGCGATCAGCCGCCGGGGTATTTCATCTCTTCTCTTCTCCGCGGGCCTTTGAGAACACTGTCCGCATCGTCCTTTTCTTGTCTCTTCTCTGGAGCCTGGAGGTGGCTCGCCAGGATGAGTGGTGGTATACTTTAGCTGGGCCTTGCTTTCTCTCATATTGGTGGTGATTCTCCTGAGTCCTGATAAGTAGCCGGGCTTTCTTGCGTTTCTTTTCTTCTTGATCGGTTTTTGGTGGTTGCCTGAGCTACTTGGGCTTCACTTCACTTCTTCACTTCATCCCTTTGGCTGAGTTGGGTTGGGGCTTTGTGGGAGACTATATAATCCACGAGGCGGCGAATGAAGTTGACGGTACCTACTGTTTGCGTTTCGGCTTAGGTCTAAGTACATACAGGTTTAGTTTTCATGTTGCTGGCTGTTTCGGTTTGTGGTCCCCTGTCATTATCTTTGCCTTTTGACTTGTCTGCATGGGAGGGGGCTTGAGATTCTAGGAATGGAAGGTATCCAGAACGGGCAAGCCGTCTTCTGCCCTGCCGTACATCTATCTGTCCTGGCCCGTCTTCGTGTCTTCTTTTCCCTTTTGTTTCAAGTTTTGAGCATTGCGTGGGTGGCTCATCTTTCCCATTTCCTTCTCTCTCAGACTCTCTTTGCTGAACATCGTTGTGCGAGTCCGAAATCAGTGTGTCTGTCGATTTATCAAGGAGAGTCTGCGTCAGGGTTTCTGCAGTTTGAAAGAGAGAGAGGCTCTTCAGACTTGTTTGTCGAATAATATCATCTTGTCTTTTATATGCAATATACACACGCACGCATTGTATGCATGCATTCAACATCATGATAGACGATAAATAGTCATGACGTGACTCCCCTTGTCGGCATCGTTGCGTGAATTGTACATTGAGACGAAGCTTCCCGAATGCCGAGCCATGTAGTATTATATCCAGTTTCCTTATATCCTTGTTTATCACACGGTACGTATACACAACACCCCAACGATTTGGTGGTCAAAGATGGCCATGTCTCTACCCTAAGTTGACAGTTGACACCGCTGCCTCGGCCGCACATTGAGTGTATACGAACCGAAGCTTTACGCGATACCGAGAAGTCATGTAGCCGTAACATTGAAATCCCTATTCTCCTTGAATACACGACCCTTTCGACACGAGGCTCTGCGCACACAGAGAAGTCATCAAAGTAGATATAGCCGCAAAGCCTTATCCCGGTAACACTGCTAGACCCTCCCCGCGCCTTGTAATTCAGCTGTAGATACTTCGAGTATCAATCAGTACCATCCACTAGGCGGAAGGCATAGGTGTACCGTGTGTAAGCCACCACCACCAGCCAGGCCACACAAGTTACATACAACAGACAAGCCGGTAGTCTCCCCCCGATATATACACGGACGAGATACGGATCGTCGTGCTCACGATAGTTTCAAACCGATACCCGTCATATTATTCCAATCAAACCAACCCAAACAATGTAAAACGCAACAGCATTCCCTACATACCCTACCCGCCCACCAGCGCCTCTAGTCACTCTCATCCCCCTCCAACGCCTCATCCCTCTCCTCCAGAACCAAAGCCCCCTCCTCTACCACATCCTGCATCTCATCCACCGGAGCCCCCGATTCCTCCACCTCCTCCTCCTCCTCCTCCTCATCCTCATCCTCATCCTCCTCATCCCCATCCTCCTCATCTTCCCCTTCTTCATCCTGCTCTTCCGGCTGTTCCTCCTCCACGTCCACATCATGGTCCTCCTCCTCATCCTCCTGCCCCGCATCCCGTTCGTCTTCCGTATGGTCGGCATCTACATCTCCCTCGTGCTGGCCCTCCATGCGGGCTTTTTTACTCCGTGGGCCAGTATCTCTATCGGAGGGGGTGGGGGGGTTAGTTGTGGAGGTGTCGCCATCGGGGGGGTTGCTGTTGGGATCGGGGTCGAGTTTGGAGGATTTGGTGCGGCGGCGGTAGTCGGTGCGTTTGTCGGATCGGATTTGGTGGTATTCTTTGGGAAGTGGGGGTTAGTAATTTTGTTTCAACTTGTATATATCTATGTGTGTGTGTGTGTGTGGTGTATGGTAGAGGGTGTTTTTCTTCTTGCGTGTCTTTTGAGAAGATCTGTTTTTCTGTCGTGTGTGTAGATCGGAGTCGGGAATGGCGCAAGTACGAAAGGGCAGAGGGCAGAGGGCAGAGGGCAGAGGGCAGAGGGCAGAGGGCAGAGGTTTTCAACGAACTGGCAAATTCAGCCTCAAGAGGCTCTTTGAAAAAAGAGAATTGTATGTCGTCGAGGGCTTGGAACACGTCTGCGGGTAATATAGTCTTTTTGTTGGCGTTGATGGTACGTTCATTCGCACTTTTGTTTTTGGTTCTACAAGTTAGTTACTGGGGTACATTCTTCTTGAGAGACAGAGACACCTTAAGTTAAGAATGCCATATAAAAAAAGGGAGAGAACGAACTGCGCGGCAAGGTAATTGATAAACACCGTTGCGCTCTTGCTCATAGCCAGAGCCGCAGTGGCCTGTATCTGCGCATTCGGAGGCAACACGCCCTTGGCAAGTCTCGTAATGATAGACTTGGGCAGCGCGAGGTCCTATATTCGGTGTAGAAATGTGAGAAAAGGCGCTCCTCGGGATATTGGTCAGAAGCATATCTGGGGATGGTCATCCCGCGAGACTTCTTCCACTTCTCTCCTTGCACATCTCGGTCTCTCCTGACACACACACACACACACGCATGTAAATATATATATATTCATATACACACATACATATACAAGTACACATACACGTATATATGTCCATCCGTGCGTGTATATCCACATATATATGTAAGTGCATACATAAACACATACATCTATACATGCATGAATCCCCCATGAATCCCCCGCGGACGAAAGACAATACACTCCATACCTCAATCGTCATATACTCCCTCTCCTTGTCCTTCTCCCTTCCCTCCTTACCCCCCCCAGACGACCCAGACGACCCAGGAAGCCCCTCCACCGAGGCCGACGCCGAGGGAGCCTTGTCGACAAGTCGCGTACGAGCCGGCAGCGGCGCAGCATCTGAAGATTTCCGAGGCGGCATTGCAACAAGTGAACCGAAATTTATGCAGAATCCGTCGGTCGTAGTTCTCGTCGGCGATCGGGAGCGGCTCGCGCGGAGGTGAGGTGGGTTAGGGATGGGACGTCTGAACTTCGGGAAGGGGTCCAAAGGCTCCAAAAAGGGAGCCCGCGAAGTTAGCGACGCGTTTGGAACCGGTTCCATTCCACTTACCTCTCTGGGGTGTTCCACGCGTAGAGTGCGACCGCCCACAGCCACAGGCTACAGCCACAGGCTACAGCCACACGGGCAGTTTGGCTGTCATGGGTGGGTCTTGCATTGCGCCACAGCAGGGCACTGACCCCAGACTCCAGCCCCGGTCGTACAAACTTGCAAAGATGCTCTATACATACTCCATGAATGAATGGACAAGGTTTGGCATACCGTACGTATTCCCCGCGCGAACGGGCTTATTTGAGAATCGTCCGGGTAAGGCTGTTTCCGAGACTAGTTCAGGGTCAAACAGACAGTATTCCCGTCGCTACGTGAACTGATCCGCATGGCACGCGCCCCCATTCACGGACCACGAACGGCGGAGATGTTTGTTTCACCTCACCTTGTTTTGGGCACCAAATGTGTTCTAACTGCTTGCCAAAGATGGGGGCCAAAGCTAGGCACCCGATTTCTGTATGTGTACATACACATGTAGTGTTTTGCTTATTATCTATACAATGTACATACATATACATAGTGTTTTGCTGACTGGATACCTATGACTTGCTTGCACTAGCGGTTTCATACTTCGTCTACAGCACGAGCTCTGGCCATGTGGCCTCTAGAGTCTAGGGCTTTTCCAATAAACGCCATCCATTCATCCATCCATCATCCCAGTTCATCCGAAGGCCCGTCCTGCATTCCTCCCCAGCCGCCGGGCGCGCATATTGTTCATTGAGGCATTAACATCCTTCGTAAGTCGTGATGATTCTTCCACCGGGGGTAACATCTCATTGAAGTAGCCGAGACCTCGTCTCTGCAAACACAAATCAAAGCAAAATGCATTTGTCCGCTGGGGACTTCATGATAGCAAGAACAAAAGGAGGGGATTTTGTTGGGAACGTGTGGAATGAGTGTGGCTACCTGGTAGAGAGCTGCCGTGACTCATTCGCACTTGTTGCCACCGAACAAAGAACAAGAAGATGAGAGCAGAAGCTTTTGAAAAAAAAAAAAAAAAAAAAAAACCGAAAAGAAGCAAAAAAGATGATGATTTGAATCGACGTGATCGACGTGAAGTCTATCATTCGTGATGGTTGACGTGGTGGTTGACGTGGTGGGCGACATGGTGGTCAACATGTGGGTTGACATGATGGCCAGCATATCTGCGACTCTCTCTCTTCCCTCAGTCTGATCGCTTTTCAAAGCGAGCCAAGTCTTGCCCATCATGCACGAGCCCTCCTAACTGTGAACCGTGATTTGTTCACTCGATCCCCATCAGGCCGTCAATCCAGGCCCGATGGAAATAGTATCGGCAGTGTGATCAAGGTCAAGACCAAGAGTCCTCAGCCTATAGCTCGCCCAATCTCCGACCTATGCACCACAGGCCGTGGCGATAACCCCCCCAAAAAGACTTCTTCATCCCACGAACCCCATCGAGGAGCAGTAAACCACGAGTCCACATCCCCGCTGCCTAGATCCGTATCCAAAAATAACGTCTCTGCGGATCGCCGGGGCAGCAGCGCAGAGTCCACCGTCTGTCCATACCAAGTCGTGGTACGAGGTGACGTGGGAGTCTGCGCGCTGTTGGACCGTTCATGCCATTGCCGAGACGGACACGCAGATTTGGGAAGCCGTGCAGTCTGTCTCTTTGGCTGTGCTATGAAGGCGTCTTCTCCCTGGACGGCCTCATCGGTGAGACCAGGCCTGGAGTTGGGCGCCCGGGCAAGGACCGCGACTGGAATCGGGGGCAAATCTGTGCTGTCTCCTCTGTTTGGGGTGATGGGCGACATCATGGAGGTATCTCGAGATAATGATGAGCGTGAGGCATACCGTGAGAGATCGTGGTATATGATGACGCTGGCTGGTTTTTGGATAGAGCCGACAGAGCCGCTTGCTTTGTGAGTGTGGAAGCTGTCTTGTCGTGGTTTTTGATCGTAGGTGTGCTCGATAGCCTCGACTCCGAAGGGCTTCTCGCTTTCTCTTCGATCTATCTTCCACGATAAGATCTCTTGGTCGTCTATCGGTGTGACGGCTCGGGCGAAGAGTTTGGCTCTCCGACTTCGTGCTCTGTAGAGGATTGTGGCGATTGCGATGAGTAAGACGGATGGGATGATGGTTGTCAGAAGGATGACGAGAGTTTGCGTCGAGACCAAGCCAGCCATGGTGTCTTCCATGGTCGAATGTTGCTTTGGGTTGCACAAACTGGTTGATCAGTGGACGAAGTGTTCCTTGTCAAGGCGTTGAAGTTATGACTGTGATGGTAGCCTTAGTCTTGGTCTTGGGAGTCTTGCTCAAAGTCTAAGTCCCGGTCAAGTCCAAGTCCAGTATCGAGCGGCATCAGATAGCGAGCGTGATGGAGCGTCATAGAGTTGTCTCAAGGCATGGAGCAGCGTCATGAGCAAGGCACCAGTTGCATATAGAATGCCAGAGTGATCCGAAACCGAGTCTTTTGACTTGTACCAGAAAAAGATGAAGGAAATGCCATCAGCTCTGTGATCCTCTTCACTACGCCAATATCTGCGAGATGCACGGGGTGAAGTACTCACGGTCCTTGGTTCCTTCACGGGCAGTGTAAAGTGCAGTGGAAGCAAGCCAATGTATGTATTCCGAACCAGTATGAAACAAATACTATCATCAGGCATGCACGCCCTGCGGAAGCAGGATTGGGCATGGCTGACACCGCGAGAGGGGAGACGGATATTCTATATACGGTGAAGAGGCTGAACATGGAACGGCGTGGCATGAACATGTTAGCCAAGCCGATGGGGAGGACTGCCTGCGTGCACAAGTCAGGAGCGTGAGCGTGAGAAACAAAGGTGTGAGTGTATGGACTGCATCTCACCGCACTCCGTAGCATCACCACACTCCCCATAACGGGTACAGGGATCATGAGGGGTGTGATAGAATGGGGTGAAGCGCGGGTTACTAGCAATGGCAGAAAGTGGTTCCCCCCGGGCCCCAAGTCAATGGCGGGGTGCGACTCGCGACTTGCGAGCCATCATGATAACTCGGGCCCCTGGTCTGGTCCTGGTTCTGGATCCTTCGCGCAGATCTCGAGCAGATAACTCAAAAACAGTTCAACGATGAACACACGCCCACGACTGGTCGGCAGTTCTGGACTGCACTAATCGACCATTGCGCTGTGCCAGCGGGGGTTGGTAGCGTGCGGCTCTGACGCTGCATTGTCGCCTGTTTGTTCATCTCATAAGTGTTCCCAATGCCGCCTTTTGCTGTTCATGCCGCCCAGCCCAGCCATCGTCGAGTGCTGAGTTGATCAGCCCAACAAGTCGGGAGAGCATTGGGCCGTTGTTCCTGGCGGGCAAGGACGGCAGATCTTGGCTGGGGAAGGAGCTGCAGTTTCCTATCTTCCAGTCTGCACAGACAACAAGTCAGGCCTCGGAGGCTCGGACTGTAGGCACTGCACGGTTGTGCTGATGAAGTTGAACAAAGACGGCCGTCGCTATGGAAAGTGAAGGCGGTGGTGATGGCGGCGAAGGCGGCGGTTGGTGGACGGACTGGCTGCGGCAAGCAGCCTCTTGATTCGTCAGAACTGGGCCAGGGGTAAGAACGTGGCGCAAAAGTAGGCGCGGGGGCGCGGGGGTGCGGGCGGTCAGCGTTTACCTCCGTTCAATCAATTTGATTCGAATCGCGGCCGACGGCGACGGCGCCGACGGACGCAACGCTTTGGTCTGTCAAAGCAAACGACTTGGCAGCCTCACTAGGTAGGTAGGTAACTCAACGGTTCGACGACTGGCAGCTCGACGACTCAGTGACTTCATGACTCATTGCAAAATATTTTCGTAGAGCATCTCTCGGGCACTGCCAGGCACTGCCAGGCACTGCCACGCCGGTCGGTCATCGACAGCCGCTTATCGCCGTGAGCGCGTAGTATAGCTAGCCGTGGTTGATTGTTCAGCAGTTTCGAGCGCATTGACGCGGAATTTGACAGCACATTGAGCAGTTTATTTCATACCTATAGCACATGAAACGAGGCCAGTTGTCGATGGCTCGTCAAGAAAAATAAGTCATAGGCTCACCTGACTTGCTTGGACTTATCCGGACTTGTTCAGATTCACATCTGCACTGGGAGCTTCCGCCGGCAATGTTGCATGGTTTTCACTTCCAGCGGTTGCTCGGTACGTGCGCTGGTTCGCACTTGCCTCCATTGCCAACACTTATAATTATCAATCATACTTCAACTTACACTTTATAAATTTTGCACGTGCTCTTGGCGCTGTCAGTAAGAGCAGGTAATTACTCGGAGGATGCAGCCATGAGACACGATACCACGAACACTTGTCTCGCACGCTGCACGCTCATCGTGGTCTCCGGTGTGAATTGCCCTCGTCATCCTTAGCAGAAACCCTATCCGGTTCGGCTTGTTTATACATACCCCGTACATAGTACGTTTTTCCTTAGGTTCCTTCCCTGCATAGCCAGGGACCAGGCTGCCAGTCCTCCGTACGGAGTATGCACAGCACCATAGGTATATGAAGCCACATGCCACGCCATCTGACGCTACGGGACTGAGTCGGCATTATCAGAACCGTCTAGAGCCCCAGACTCAAAGGCTTCAAAGTTCAAACCATGCATTGTGCGGACCGGACACTCCACCCGGCACCGTGGTTACCGCTGTCCAAGCCACATGAACATGAACATGCTCATCTGGCCTCTTGAGTCTTGGACTCTTGGCGCATCGTCCGTTCTATTCTTAGTCGAGCTCCTCGCTGCGGCAAGTTCAGCAAAGTTTGGCAAAGCACCTCACAACGGGCTGTCCAGCTGTGAGTTGAAACAACTCTTTTTGCAATCCCCAAAAGGCAGCAAATCTCATGGTCAAATTGTCCTTGCCCCCCCCGGATGGTTCCATTGCGACTGCGGCCCACAACTCCACGAAGCGAGGTGCATTGGCATCATGCGCCGTTGATGCTATGTACACTACTAATGCGGCGATCCTGACTGCCACGATAGCGACGGATGAAGACCCTGCTGCGTGCAACGCGCCGGGGCATGCATGCGTCTTGGAGTTGCATTTTGCACCAAACATGGCTTCAACAAGCGAATCGCCTCTTCCGGCGCGAGTAAAAATCATACCATTACCTACCTGCATGCAAGTGCATTCATACATATATACATATATATACATATAGGTATACATGTGTGAAATTTGTTATAGACCTCGGGACTCGGGCGACTGGACTCAGTGGAGTGCTCCAATTCCCTCCGACGACGACGACGGGACCGAATGCCGGGCCAAAAATGTCACCAAGGCTGATTGGCGATATGTACCGGTCTCAGGGCTTCAGATGTTCATGTCAACTCGTGTTCGATCACAAGCACTGAAGTTGCAGAGTGAGCGTGTATGGATAATGGGGGTCCGACGTTGCGCAGAGAGAGGGTGTGCAGAGTTGTTCACCGCTCTTCACACACAAGTCATGCACGACCCGCCGCCAGGAACAAGATCAGGAACCAGGAACCTGCGAAAAGCGTGGCTGCATGGGGGATGAACATGTCTCACTCGAGTCTCGGAGTCACCGTCCATCTTTCTTGGGCAACTTGTGCGTGAATCTGTCGCAATCTGTTTTCCTCGTCCCTTTCCCCATCCCCATGTCCCGTCGGGCCGCAGCAGGGGATCGCGTAGGTAGGCCATGTTGCCGATGCGCCATTGGCAAGCTCTGTTGGATGCAGGGGCATATGAAAGACCACGTCACCTACGGGAGTAGGTACCTACCTACAGTCCATGGCAGCGGCAACAGAAAAGAGTCCGGGACTCCGGGGCAACGCACCTACCATATGGAGTGGCTTTCTCACAGCGTCATCGGTGACGCCGTCGCAAATGTGACTGGACTGCATCGTGAACGGTGGAAGAAGAGCTTCGTGTATGTAAAGGGCAAGTTGGGCACTGTTAGGTGGCGCACCCACTCAACGGGGCAGCGGAAACGCAAACAATATAAACACGTCACCTTCCTCAAACTTCTGTCATATCCGGAATACCGCTTCCGCGCTTGTATGTCCGATTTGCGTTCCGACATGCTGGCACGGCCGAGATGTACCTATGTATTACAGATGCCCATCTCATCCCATGTCAGTGTCTCAGGGTATTCGTGTAGCCTTATCTACAGGATCTCCGTCCGGACTTCACGCGTCCCACTGCCAATTGGTGGCCTTGTGAATGGATTGCTTCTTGCCTGACGAGTCACCAATTTGCATTTGTTCTACATATTCTACAGACATGATACGTGTCTTATGCGTTGGACCGAGCGACGTTGTGCGTGGCCTTACAAGTTGCAGCCGAATGGTATCTTTGTTGAAAGGGAACGGTTTCGTCTACCGAGATGTATGCAGCATCATCAATGGGCATTGCACATGTCCTCTTGGCATCGCTTGTTGGTCAGTCCGTCAGATTAGCTTAGACGACGATCCATGAGTTGGGGCTCTTCTGAGGCGAAGATGGGCTTGGCGAGTAGAGACAGTCTTCCCTCAGGATGCCTGCTCGTTGGGTCCCAATGCATGCATTTATGTTTTGTAAGTCATTCTTGACGATCCAAATACGGAGTACAGAGTGATGACTGCTCAGCCTTCCCGCTGTCTTGTGTCGGGATGCCACACTATGAGTCATGACAAGTGTGTGTAGCAACACATGTCACCAATCTGCATGTATGTACTATGAGCCCCTGATTGCGTGTGAGATTCAGCCTTGCGGAGTGGTACTCGTGGGTGTAACCTAGATTGATGCCAAGTTACGCTTTCCATATCACACAAAATGATGCTACAGCCAGCCCGAAACAACACCACGGACTTGGGCACCGGGTTTCTCTCGTGCCGTATGTCTAGCCTCGGAGATTTGTCCACGTTGCTTGATGACTTGTACAGATGTGTGACGTTGAGCGACCGGCAGGTGGCATCTTGGGATTATACAACCAGGACAAGGTATTGCATCAACACAAAAACAATGACATACGGTCATGTACACAGCCTACAGGCCATTGGTGAACGCTAAATTCACGTGCGACGATGATGAAAAGAAGACACGTAAAGACGTGGGTGGGTCCTTGGGCGTGCTCGGGCGCCGGCGGGAAGTTATGCCGTGGAAGTCTCCTCTTGAGTTCTTGACTCTTGCAAGTTGCCTCTTTTGACGGCTCTTTTCTCTGTTTGAAGACTCTGTTTTCTTCCCATCCGACCCTTCCTCTTGACTTCCAGAACCTAGCGTATGTAACCCCGACATGCCTCCTAGCACACCATATCAGACGAAAATGCACCAAGTGCGCCAACACGAAGACACTCGATCACTTTGTCACCTGCCGCCGGCGGCCCGCGGATGGCGTCGACGTCAAACATAGGTGCTTCCCGGTGTGACGGTCGTGCGGCCAAGGCGTTCATCAATTGTATTGTCCGCTTCTCTTCGAGAATCGCTGGCACACGTATCTTCTGGACTGCCAAGCGCCGCCAGCTTGATTCCCGTGGTCCGACCGTTGGACTGTTTCGCTCTTCTCCTTACCTTTTCTGCTGCCGATCTCCACTGGGAAGATCTGGATTCTGCAGAGGCGCATGCTGCGTAGGAGGTAGGTAGGGACGTCATCTCCACCAATGCGCAATGCTCCAAGATGACGTCCCTATCCTGCGCTCTCTTCGGTCCGTGGACTGGACCGGCGAGATGAGAATTCTGCCTCGGGTGGAGAATCGTATACTGAGCGACTATCCTCTTTACCTGGGCGAGGGGGAAGAGGAGGATCACAACAGGGCTGTACTGGTGCTTCATGAGTCTCATATACGCTTCAGTGAGCTTCAGGCTTTCGCCGAAGAGCATGCGAATGACAAACTCGGCAGTCCCGACGAAGAAGACAGGTCGTGGTCTAAAGCATGATTGGTGTGGTCCAGCACACAACGGTAGAGTTGTCGCAAGTCGTGCGTCAGCAAGGTGACAGTCGGGTCGCGTTTCGACAGGCACTTGAGAGTCTTCAGATTGGCAGGTCCTCATCACGCGTATTCGTGGATCTCTCACTCCAGTCAAGATAATATCTTTCCGTGACGCTGTCCACATCTGCCCCACGAATGCTAGGGCCGCGAGCACAATCGCGACCACATGCTATATCTTGGGGCATCCGTCTTGCGGGTTGACGCTGATTGGGGCTGGCTCTCAAACCGCCTATGGTCTTCACGCCGTTATTCCTATTTGCATCGGCGCCAGAGTCATGCTTACGAACCTCTGGACCGACAAGAGCCTCGTGAACGGGTCTGTTGGCACAGCTGAAGATATCGCGTGGGACTGGTCCCATGACAGTAATCATCACAGGAGGCCGCCGGCAGTGCTGTTGGCTCGATTTGAAAGTTATTCCGGCCCAGCCTACTATGTACAAGGATGACCCCGACCGTGTAATCATTGTTCCCATTCTTTGTCGGGAGAGCCAGTACACGTTGAGGGACGTATTCTGCACTCGCACACGGTTTCCTGTTTCTGTCGCCTACGCCATCACGGTTCATGAGTCACAAGGCACGACACTCGATGGCGCTGTCGTCGACATCTTTCCCCGTGATTTCACACCTGGGCTGTCTCGCGCGTCAAACCGCTAGACGGGATCATGTTTGATGCTCCTTTCGACTATCAGTCCATGCGTGGCACCATCACGCCAGAGAGGGATGCCCGTGAGCTTGATGACTTGTGGCGCCGGGAACATTATCTGCCGACGGAAGCAGATGGAGACCGATTAGTTGGAATCCTTGGAGCCTGACATGTACGCATCATGTCTGGATTCATCTGGAAGAGCAATCCAGGGTCGTGGTGCCACGTTTCAGCCCCATTGTCAGTATAGGGAGGCGCCTTGGCTCGACGGCTATATCACTGCTTAGCCTATCTGTGACGTCTGGCGCGGAAGAGGCGTGTTTCAGGCGTTCTGTTCATATGTAGTTTGAAGTACCCTTTGGGCGACCGTGTACTTCCAGCACGTTTCCGTGAGTCGTGACTGTCAAGTGCGGCCACGTGATATCGTACATATTTTCGTGAAGACGCAATACAAATAGTGGGCTACGACTCGACCGTAGTAGTCAATTGCGTCCAAACCCCCGATGGCGCCTTTAACTACTACTATTTGTACCACTGCAGTGCTGGTGAAAGTCACAGGTTCCAGGAGCTGTACTGCAAAGGCGCAATTTCGTCGATTGAAAGCATCAAGGAGTTTTAAGTCGAGCCGGGCATGATGCAAGGTGTATGGTTGCGTTTGTATATGGTGCTCCATGTCGTCGAAAGAATAAGAAAAAAACGTGGTATGATGATCACTGGTGTTTTCGACAGCGCTGTATGTATATCTTGAGACCAAAACAAAAGACCTGGCGCTGTGATGTTTTCAACAATGTGGCCGTCTGCTTTTGCATCGGTCAGTCCTCCTCGCGTTTCAAAGATTCCATGGTGGCCATTGGTCCCGTCATTCACCTTTTGCACCTCGAGTTCGGAGTCAGTGTCAGACTTCAGTGATTTTGTCTCCATTTAGCCGTCAAAGATGCATGGCCGAACAATTGCCAGGGTGATACGAGGTATACTGTCCGTAGAATCGTTGACAGCATCGTGCAAGGAGTCTTGACGAGCTGGCGTGGTCTCTGGCTCCTCAACACGTCCGTACTTCACTGAATTCAGTGACCACTTTCTTGTCTTTTTGCTCACTCAGGTCTCCTGGCGTCCGATGAGGACTGCCACGGACTTGATCTTGTGTTCTTCGTGTTGAACAGTGCCAGTGCTGATTGGGCGTTTCGACAATCCACAGTGTGGATGGTTCGTGAGGGCTGGGCGAGTGGTTGGTCAAGGAGTAGGTACCTATGTGCATGATCTCCTGATATGTGTTCTGCGACCATGGCGTTCATGAACTTGTTGAATCTGCGCCCCGCCTGGGCCTGCACCCCCTTGCTTCATTCAGAGTACAGCGCTTTTCTCAGTGGGTAGGTACTCCTCATCGTCACGGAGCTCAGAAGAACGGTGAAGTTCGATGTTACAACTTACATAGACGAAAATTGACAGCAATGGTGGTGGTGGAGCTGCGACAACGGCGAACCTACTTAGGTACCTGTACACCGTATGGTAGGTACCTGGTTGGGCATATTTATATGGGGCAAGTAGATATGTAGCCAGAGAACTTGGAATAGACATTTCGCATACATACAAGAATACAAGCATCATGAGGATGTCATGGGGCATATTAGTAAGCTGATCAGCCGGATAAAACATCACTTTTTCTGGAATAAGATCGGACGAGCCCTGCTCCCCACCAATATTGGTGCAAAATCGATGCATTTGGCTGAGATATTTTGACCTTCTCCATGGTTTATATAGTATATAGGCTGCATGGTTCATAGCATTAAATTTGCGATATCTACACAAGAGATACTAGCTAAATATTGAGATATCTCCATCGAAATAGCCGTACAACAAGCCCAAATGAACTGGGATAAAGCCGTTTCTCGTTACATTT
>SRPO01000338.1:0-24310 GCA_018360065.1 Claviceps pazoutovae
AGAACCCTTACCCGGGGATTAGCCCTGCACACCCTAGTATGCCCAAAACCGGGACGCAGGGGTGTAAAATACACAACAACAACAACAACAATGCTCGGACGCTGTCGTGAGCAAGCCTACTATGAATCCTTGCAAGTTGCAACCTATGGTTCATGTCCGCTCCGATTCCTCTCATGCGGCTGAATTCCCGCGGTCTCGTCGGTGAACCATGCTGATAATCTTCGGGGCGGATGATGGAATGGGAGGAAAGATGGAGGGAGAAAAGGAGGAAAAGGTGTGCGGAATGGGAAAGGTCGTCATTGCAAAGATGCTGACGGCAGGAATTGCATGGAAGTGAGTCCTATTTGCACCGCAGTAAGGCCATTTCATGTTTATGCACAGGTGAGATGGAAGAGAATATCGTGTTGGACTGGACAATTGGGGTGACGATGGGCGATGGGCGATGGGTAGAATACGGGACGAGCGATTGAGAAATGTGAGAATTAGAAGAGAAGGATGATGGAAGGGTGGATTATAGTGGATGAGTGAGCAGCGCCAAGGTCAAGACTCAAGTGGTGGTGGTGTTTAGCAGCCCACAAAATTCCACATGGCCAGCCGCCAGAGACAAGACATTTCAGTGCAGCGCAGAGTTGCAACGACCTCCAAGTTCCCAAACTTCCAACGGCAAGTCCCCAGCGACTGGTTCCCAGGAACAACGCGCACGGGATGATGTGTAGGTACATCTGCATAGGGCCATGTTATAGGTGCGCTTAAAGTACCGATACAACTACGTGCGGCTGTGCAATGCCGCACCCAACCAACTGGGCTCCCCCCCGCGCTCCAATCATGACCCGATGGCGCCATATCCCTGTCCCGAATGACTAGCGCACGCCCTTTGTCTGCTCTCGCATTGACAATCACGATTCACAACAACGCGCAACTGCCGGCCAATACAAGTTCAAGAACCAAATTGCCTGTCACGTCTTGTTGAGCCCGACGGAGGGAGCACGTACGCAGCCCAAGTCATGACCGAGAGAGATTGGCAAGTCAGTCGCCAAGCAAGAGAACGTTCAATTTCCCGACTTTTTATTTTCGGTCTGCCCGATGACGACTCGTCCTGATACCAAGGAACAGTGGACCTCGGCCATTCAGCAGACCGCATCTCTTTGCGTGACTTGAAAGAGAGAAAGGCAAGATTCGAAGCTCAGGATTCTGATTCGATCCAAGTACTCCGTCTCCGTACACGTCACCACGCGGGCCGGAGGACTCCCACGTTCCTGTCTCATCTCTCAGCATGGCACAGGCTCCACTTGCAGATGCCAATTTGAGCCATGCGCTTCACAAACTTACACGGACGGATGTACGTCCGGAAAGGCACATACGAAGTAGGGATTAGGTAACTCCATCAATGGAAGCTCGTATATTTGCCCCCATCCCGTCTTCCCCGTGCAGCAGATCTGTCAGGTATCGGACCCCTCGTCATGTTGCTGTAGAGGTAGGTACATATGTGGGGACTCGGAAGGCAACGTTTCCCTTTCCTCTACCACATTTCCTTGTTTGTTGCCTACCTAATGTACAGAGTAACGCCACAACTTACCTATTTGTCGGATACCTGTTCGTGGGAAGTTCGCCGCTTGTTCAGGGGCCAATGGGCCATGCTTCCCGTCCACTACGGCTGACTTGTCTAGCAATCTTTTACTTCATGGAGAATTAGTCTTTTGAGTTTTCTCTCGGCAGACCATCCCGCTTGGATAATGCCAAGTCAGGGGAACCTTGCCACGGATAGGTCGGTGCATCCCTTTTGCTCTTGGCTTTTCCCTTCTTTCTTCTTCGGGCTCGGGAACCTAGTTCCATGGGGGCCCGGTACCGTGGAAGTCGAACAGGCCCTGACGTCCATTAGCATTTTAGTGCTGGTCAGTGGTGCCAAAAAGTCGAATCATGCCGGATTACGGACTTGCCCCCCCCCTTCTTTCTCACTTTGTCATTTCTTTTTTTCCTGACGTGGGATCGACGTGAACGACTCGAATACATAGGGGCCTGTCTTGCAGGAAGAAGTAAAAATAGTTGCCCGACTACCCGAGATCTAGCTCCAGCCTGATGCTATAACAATACCTGAGCGTCCGGCTATGTAAGAAAGGTCTTAGATTTCCATTTAGCGCTTCCCGATAATAGCTTTGTTGTTGTTGGATGAACAGACCTGTGTGTAGGATATTCCTCTGGTATTGAATATTCGAACGTTTCATCAGATCCATCTGTTCAAGCGCACTCATGAAACTTCACACTCCTCTTCTCTTGGCTACGGCCGCCAACCTCGTCCAGTCCGCAGCCCTCGACCCCCGAAGCGAGATCAAGAAACACTACAGCGAGGGCCCAGCCTTTGCTAAGCTATACGCCGCCGCGCCCCTCGGCACTGAAATCGTACCAGCAGCATGGAAAGTCACCTGTGACAGCGCACAGGCCGGCTATGAGTGTGTCAAGGCCATTGACGGAAACAACGGCTCATTCTGGCATACGGCCTATGATGGCTCCAATCTGCCGCACGAGATCGTCGTTGACATGGGGCTTGTGAAGAATGTGAATGGTATGGCCGCACTGCCACGCCAGGACGGGAGCAACCATGGGTGGATCGCCGCACATGAGGTCGCCGTCAGTACAGACAACAAGAATTGGGAAGTCGTCGCCTCGGGAGCATGGTACGGCGGAGACGAAACGCTCAAGTTTGCCAACTTTGAGACGAGATCGGCTCGCTATGTGCGTCTGCGGGCCACGAGCGAAGCCACCGGTCAGCAGTGGACAAGTTTGGCCGAATTGAAGGTGTACGAGGCGAAGGCTGGTGCGACGGCGTATGCTCGCAACGGCAAATGGGGACCGACTATCAACTTTCCTACTGTGCCTGTCGCGGCAGTCGTGGATCCCTTGTCCGGCAAGGTCCTCGTCTGGTCCTCGTATACCTACGACAACTTCATGGGCACCACGCGGGACCGCGTTTTCACCTCGCTCTGGGATCCGGCTACCAACGTCGTGACGCCGAAGCTGGTCGACAACACTGATCACGACATGTTCTGCCCGGGCATCTCCATCGACGGAGCAGGCAAGATGGTTGTCACGGGCGGCAACTCCGCATCCAAGACGACCTTCTATGACTTTGGCAGCCAAAGCTGGACGGCCGGCCCGGAGATGAACGTTCCGAGAGGCTACCAGGCTTCGACTTCGCTGTCCGATGGCCGTGTCTTCACCATTGGCGGATGCTGGTCCGGTGGCTGGTCCAAGAAGAATGGCGAGGTGTACGATCCCAAGACGAACAAGTGGACTATGCTCAACAGCGCGCTCGTCAAGCCCATGCTCACCAACGACAAGCAGGGCATCTACCGCGCCGATAACCACGGCTGGTTGTTCGGGTGGAAGAACGCCAGCGTCTTTCAGGCCGGGCCCAGCACCGCCATGAACTGGTACAGTACTACTGGCGACGGAGGCGTGTCCCCCGCCGGCCAGCGCCGCACCACCGCCGGCGGCATCGACCCGGATTCCATGGACGGCGATGCCACCATGTTCGATGCCGTCCGCGGCAAGATCCTCACCGTCGGCGGCTCGCCTTCCTACCAGGACAGCGAGGCCACTTCCCACGCTCACATCATCACAATCGGCGATGTCGGCGCCCAGGCCCAGGTCCAACCCGCCGGCAAAGGCAACATGGCCAGCCGCCGCGCTTTCCATTCCTCTGTGGTGCTCCCCAACGGCCAAGTCTTCATCACCGGCGGCCAGAGCTACGCCGTGCCCTTCTCCGACGACACTCCGCAACTCACCCCAGAGATGTACGACCCAGCCACCGACTCCTTCTCCAACCAGCAGCCCAACTCCATCGTCCGCGTCTATCACAGCGTAGCTCTGCTTCTCCAAGACGGCCGTGTCTTCAGCGCCGGAGGCGGCCTGTGCGGCGACTGCAAAACCAACCACTTTGACGGACAGGTTTTCACGCCGGAGTATCTCCTCACAAAGGATGGCGAGCTCGCTCCCCGTCCGACTATCCGCTCTGCTATCCAAACCGATCGTCGTATTGCCATTCTCACGGATTCTCCTGTCAAGACTGCTTCGCTGGTCCGGTATGGTACCGCGACGCATACTGTCAATACGGATCAGAGGCGCGTGCCGCTTGATTTGAAGGATATGGGCAATAAAAAGTACTCGGTGGAGGTGCCCTCTGATCCGGGCATTGTGTTGCCAGGGTATTATATGTTGTTTGTCATGAATGCGAATGGCGTGCCTAGCGTTGCGAAGACGGTTCAGTTTTTGGTTTAACCGTGTTCTTTTTGCTTTTCTTTTCTTTTCTTTGATCAGACGTACTCTGGGGAGATGTAGGCGTTTTTTCCATAATTGTTGATACGCATTTGCTTTTCGAGGATGTTTTGAAGGTTTATCAATATTCTTTTCGTGGAGGAGCAGAGGGACCGGGGGCGTATAACGACTCGTTTGGGTGGTGCATTGGCAGCTGCTTCAGTTGATCTTTTGTGCTTGCGTCGAGGCCTTTTTTGCCTGGATTTCTTTTCATTTCTATCTTCTTTCTTTAATGTCTACACTTATGTTATGGGTGAGATTTTGCTATGCCTTCATTTTTGGGTGTTAGTTTCATGAGGTGTTGTGTTTACGGGACCACGAGGCTTGTTGATGCATGGACGTCGGAACGGAGACTGATACGTACCGCTTATTATGGCCTTGTGTGTGCACTGCGATGCACGATGTTGCTGGCTGCGATGGGAGAGAAAAGGGAGGCTTCTTTTGAATTGGTCAAGTCGACATGTCTTTACGATGTCGAAGATGCATATGTACATGCAAAGCTTTGCTTCGGTTGCTTCGCATTGTCTTGGTCGTTTTGTTCACATCACTGAGGGACTAGCCCGCTTGGTAGATTAGATGTCTTAGACGGCATGAACTGTTCATTCGTTCAACTTATTACATTCGTTTAACTCTTCACTGTCGCGTCATTTGGTGCACGGAGATTTTAAAAGAGAACTTCTTGTTTGTGATCACCAGTTTGCGCGAATTGTCGACTGCGTTGCGACTTCACTTCACTGTCATTGCTTCTGCGAAAGGGTCCCAACTGCGCAGCCTCCAACTCGGTTCTTGGTGGAATACCTATCTGGGTGTCAAAACACTGTGGCAGTACTACATATGTTTGTACAATGCAGCAACTTGCAAGAAGCCAAGAAGCACCATAACTGAGGCATCACATGTGAGTCAATCACTCACAACTCTTTCAGAAACGATTCAAATTAATATCTGCACATTGACGGCATCTGGGAACACTGTTGCCGGGATTTTTCCAAAAAGGGAGGAACGATAAGAGGGTAACAAGCCACATATGCCGGTGCGCGGCCCCTCGACGCCACACGACCCCTGCACCTGCAGGCTGCGGGGTGAGACCGATAAGATACATAGCAGTCAATCGAGTCCGACAGCTTATCCAAATTTCTGGCCTGAGCTGTGAGCCTGTGACTCAAACGCAAGACCTCTTCTTCTAGTCAGCTCGAACTACCTTTTTGCAACACACCCTCAACTCAACAACTTACAGCAAGGTGTTCTGAAACAATGGCGACGATTTACATTGACGAGGACATTGGAAAGGATGAGCTTACCCAGACAGGAACCGAAGCGTCGCCCTACAAGACTCTGCAGTTCGCTTATCTCCAACACCCTGCAGAAGCCCAATACCTGACTCGAAAATCCGCGAGCGCCGACGATGAAGCTGCCAAAGAATGGAAACCCGCTGCCAAGTCAGCCATGAAGAAAGCTGTCAACTACTACGAACAACAAAAGAAGAAGGCCTCTCGCGAACAAGAGCTCGCTATTCGCCGCAAGGGCGAGGAGGAGGAGCGCAACAAGGTTTTGGAGGAAGCCAAGAAGATTGTGCTAGAGGAGGACGCCAGTCTCCCCAAGCCCGTTACAATTAAGCTCGACGAGGCCGGCGATCACATCAAGCTTCGAAAGACAGACGATGCCGATAGCACGGGAACGCGTGTTCGCGTCTTAGGCCGCGTCCACCGCGAGCGAAAGCAGAAGGACGTACTGTTCGTCACATTGAGAGATGGATATGGCTTCATGCAGGTGGTCATCTCGGGCAAGCTTGCAAAGACGTACGAAGCTCTCACCTTGACTCGTGAGACGTCCATGGAGATTTTCGGCGAGATGCGCGAGGTTCCTGCTGGCGCCCGTGCACCTCTCAACCGCGAGCTGCATGCAGACTTTTACAAAATACCCAAGCACTGGAAGGCTGCTGGTGGGGACGATGCCATTACGAACAGAGTCCAGGCATCTGCAGAGCACGCCACCTTGCTTGATCTGCGACACCTGACACTTCGTGGCGAGAATGCGTCTTCTGTCCTCCTAGTGCGTGACGCGCTCGAATATGCATTCAACCAGGCCTACCACGAAGCCCGAATTCGAAAGGTCAGCCCGCCCGCTTTGGTGCAGACCCAGGTCGAGGGCGGAGCCACACTTTTCAAATTCGACTACTATGGCGCTGATGCCTTCCTAACGCAATCGTCGCAACTCTACTTGGAGACCTGCTTGCCATCCATGGGCAGCGTCTACTGTATCGAAAAGTCATTCCGCGCTGAAAAATCCCTGACGCGACGACACTTGTCAGAGTTTACGCACATTGAGGCCGAGCTGGACTTCATCGACTTCAGCGATCTGCTCAACCATCTCGAGTTTCTGATCTGTCGCGTCCTTGAACTTACCATGGCGGACCCAATCATTGCGGGTTATATCAAGAACCTCAACCCCGAGTTCCAGGTCCCCGAGCGGCCATTCATGCGCATGAAGTACTCGGACGCCATTCAATGGCTCATTGACCACGAGATCCCCAACGAAGAAGGTGAACCTCACAGTTTCGGCGACGACATTGCCGAAGCTGCGGAGCGAAGAATGACGGACATCATCAACAAGCCCATTTTCTTGACCCATTTCCCCGCCCACATCAAGGCCTTTTACATGAAGAAGGACCCTGAAGATAGCAAAGTCACGGAGAGCGTAGATTGCCTTATGCCTGGTGTTGGTGAGATTGTTGGAGGGTCCATGAGAATTGACGAATACGAGGAGCTGCTTGCCGCGTGCAAGCGCGAGGGTCTTGATCCCGAGGCATACTACTGGTACTTTGACCAGCGCAAGTAAGTAAAACAGTTTTATTATTTCACTTTCAGTCAGCTTTCGACCACATGGGCTTATGAAACTAACTTTACCTTTCCTCCACAACAGATATGGTAGCTCGCCCCATGGTGGGTACGGCATCGGCCTCGAGCGTCTTCTGGCTTGGCTTTGCAAGCAACACACTGTGAGGGATTGTTGCTTGTATCCCCGCTACATGGGTCGCTGCAAGCCATGAAATGCCTGTAGCGTATATTTCTCTCCGTCATTATTGATGATGGATGTTCAAGGCAGCACGTCAAGGCGTAGTCTTACGATTACCATGATGAGGGATTCGGATCAATTCGGGTCAAGTGGCTCTAATACCATGCCATCGAGCAGATAGACAAGGGTGGTCTTCTTGACCTTCGACTAGACGATTTAGACAATCTATGAAATGCTGGGCTTTCGTTGCAACGAAACTTTCTGGCGGATTCACTACATATGCCTGTACTGAAGCGTACTATTGTTTTTTTGTACCGTGACCTGGTGCACTAACTGCTTGCTGAACGACCATTCGAGACAGCAAGTTGGTATTTTTAGCATGGAGTCGCTATAGACCAGCATGCGTGACTCACTAGTGAGCGTAGGCTGATGCGAGTTTTCCAGATTGATCCACGCCTTTGCACCAGTTCATAGACTCGAAGCAATGAGAGGCGAATGCACGACAAGTTGAGTCGTACCGAAAACTATGGCTGGATACATACGAGCCAACAATATAGTGAGATGGTGCTGGTTATTGGCATTACCTTCCACGACGTATGTATTCACTAATTAAGCCCGCAAGTCTCACCTCTCACATCTCACAGTGGCATCGATTTCACTGTAGATACAGCTACAAAGTAACTACACTATGCAGCCAAAGCTTCACTTTCACCCCTCAAAACACTTCCATGTCGGCTGCATCCACGAGCCTCTCCATCGTTCCAAGGCTCGTTCGTTTCACGTTTGAGAAGAACGAGTGACGCTAATTGCTACCCGTTGGCCGGTCAAAACCAACTACTTGTTGCTGAGCTATGGCGCTGTTATTCAACTGCTTTGGAATCGTCGGTCTGCGTTGTCGGAAGAATAGCTGTGTAAGTCTGATGCTCGGTGACTAAGGTAGTACGTATGGCTACAATTCTGGCAGGGGAAGCGCAGTTTTGCCACCACGTACAATTCATGAACACCGGGTCTTGCAACGGTGAAAGAACAATGTCATGCCTGAGGGCAAGCCTGTTCTGGACGGTCTGAAAAACTTACACCAGCTGATGAACGGTGGTTGTCTACTGTGCAAGTGTTGAAAAATCGCAGGATAGTGTGCAGTGCGCTTGTTGGCGCCGCAATGGGTGGTCTCGTAAGCGTCTTGACAATCCGACGAGACCTCCGAAAGATCTGGGTGTAAATGGAGTGCAACACATCTATTTCTGTCACAGGAAACATCAATTGTTTGGCCAGAGTTTGCCTAACATTCGTGAATTTGTTGTGGACGATTTGATGGTCCACGGAGCTACAGGTAGGTGAAGATTGCGCAAATTCAACAGCCAATGTGGCTTCTAGGCCATCTTTCGGATTTGATCTCTAATGTAAGTTAAGGCTATCTATCATTCACCACGATACAGTATCCGGAAAGCCCTATCAAGCCGCGTTTGACAATCATGGCTGAGTGATGACTTGGCGGGTATTATATCGGCCAGGCCGCAGGTCTCTTGGCGCAAAGACGGGGTGGCAATGAGAAATTACGATGCCACGCATTCATTACTCAAATCGAATTGCAGTGGATAGGTAGCACGTAGCCGGCACCCAGGAACACTTTTCGGGTCTCATTTGAGCAAGAAGCTCGTTTTGAGACTGTGATGATGGCTTCGACCGAGAGCAGCAAAATACCTATCTTCGATCTATACATATGTCGGATATGGGTACTTGGAGGCCCGATAACGCTGGGCGGTAATACAGGGCAGAAGTCACGTGCACACACACAAATACCTATTTTGTAATTAGAATGGCCCCTGAGGAGAACAAGACAACAACACAACAAGACACAAGTCAATCAATACAATCACAAAAACCCATTATTTCTGACAACATATGACGATCGCGTGTTCTAGAATCCGAGCTTGATTGTTTCTCTCTTATCTTTTCAATCAGGCTGTTGCCTCTGTCATGTGCCCCCCCCTCATCGGGAGCGATATGTTCAAAAATATGATGATTAGAATTAGATACAAGTCACCTGTGGATCAGAATAAGGATATGTAAATCTCGTCGTCTCTGGTTGCCTTGACGTTCGCATAGGCCCTTCACTCGCCACTGCCAGGTCGCCAGTGTCTGTGATGATTGAGGGACGAAAGCACATTCCCAATGAGGCGTAGGCCAAGATTAGCGCGGTAGGCACAAAGTTGGGAACTTGGGAATCGGGATTGGCGTGGCACCAGCAGCGAACGATGGCTACCAACCAGATCCGATGTCCCAGTACTCCGGATGGTTTAAGTCAGGGGTGCATTGTTACTCAGATGCCTAGGTACATACATACACGCCTAACTTGTAAGTTTGTGACGCAGGCACTCCACGCCGCAAGCAGGACGATTTTTAACATCAGATGCCAAGAGAGGCAAGTTCCTTGCGCTTGCGCGGGAGCGCCGGCGATGACACCGAGCTAGCCAAAAAAATACCCGAATCATGGGACAATGAAGTCTGCCGTCGGCCAGTCATAGCGGCGAGCAGAAATGCAAAATTCGATTCCTTTCCCTCTTGCTGCGGGTGCTGCTGCGTATTCTTTCGCCGCTTGTACGGAGTACGGATCGCTTACAACATGTACCTACAACGGACTCCAGAGAAACCGTGGCCATGGGATGGTGGTAGATTCAGATGCCGACAGCGTCTTCTCATGCCCAAGTTCCAACACAGTGACGTGCGCATCCTTAGGTACCTAGTCAAGACTCGAGAAACAAGAGAAGCACACTAGCAAGAACGGTCCAGACCAGAAAAATACTGACCAGGGATGGAAGCCCGAATCCTGAGCCATTAAAACTTTTTTTTTTTGAACAACTTGCGTTCATCCTACAATCAGAGAGATGACTGGGCGCGAGGCGGAAAAATCGGTCAAGCTTTGAGGATCGACCTGCTTTCCGGCCGGGTGGGGCATTGCCAATCGGTTCCACGGCAAAGCGTCGACTGGGATGATGTGGAGGTAGAGCCGTATGGGAGCGTCGGGGCCCTGTGGCCGCTTTGTGCATTCGGCGGGCTCCGCACTCCAAGTCTGTTTTGTAGACCGCTGTCCACGACTCCACGAACTCCATGAACTCCATGAAGCTAGCTATCGTGCTGGCCGCTTTCTGGCTGAAACGAGCTCCCATCCATCGCACAGAGCGGTTTGACGCCTGCGCTCTTTTCAGCCCCCCTTTGATTAGGTACAGCATGACTATCATCGTTGTTTTACCAGCTCTGTCCCAAAGAGGACCAGCCAGTCATGGAATTGTCAGCCTGTACCACCGGACCACCCCCTGTCTCGACATGGTTGGCCGGAAAACAAGTCAAGGCGAGCGAGCTTATCGCAGCCCTCTCAGCTAGATGCCTTTCTCTTATTTGAAAGCTCTGACGGACTCCCTACTTCGTAAACTATGTCTCGTGGATGTGCTTGGCTCTTTTGGTTGCATGCTGTATGTCAACGACGTAGCATCGCATCTCAAGCCTCGACACCGGCTTTGCGTTCCGTGACAGCACTTTTCTATTATTGGATTATCATTGCTTGCCCTGCTGCAATTCCTCAAGCCGTCAACACCGTCGTCACAGCAGTGACGCTTGACAGTCACGCCTGGCCAACCAGTCAAGCAGACAACTACCAACCAGTCAAGTAAGCAGTCTACCACTTGCAACCTGCCAAGTAAGCAAACAGTCAACCAACTAGTCAACTATTAGGTAGCCAGCAACCCAACTCCGATCAACAATGATCGAGGACTCAACCGGCCCTGCCGCCGGTGCCGGTGCCGTCGACCAAGACGCAGACCGAGATCTCCGCATCGCCTTTGACGATGCCACACACCCAAGAGGCAGAACCGCCGAGCAGAACCGCCGCCGGGACTCCCGCTCCTTGTCCCGCCGCCGCTCGGCGAGCAGAGAGGCCATCGCCACGGGCCCCTATTCTGGCATCCCGATCCAGTACCGGACTCTATCCATCCAGGTCGCCGAGTCTCGCCGTGTAGAAGCAGACGTATCCGCCGACCTCAAATCCAGCAAGAAAGGCGACGAGGACTACTTTTCCAACTTGACCTTTCACCAGCTCCCCACTGATCAACTGTGCCAGCAACTCAACGTTTCCAAAGATGAAGGCCTTTCAGAGAATTCAGCGGCGAATCGTCTCCAGCGGGATGGTCGCAATGCGCTGCCCAAGCCCAAGACGAATTACATCAAGAAGATCCTGTTGTACCTATTTGGTGGCTTCTGTTCGATTCTCTGGGTCGGTGTGATTGTGTTCTTCATCTGCTGGAAGCCGCTCAGTGATCCTCCTTCTCCGACGAACCTTGCTCTTGCCATCCTCGTCATCATTGTCATTCTTCTGCAGGCTGGCTTTTCGGCGTTTCAGGATTGGTCTACGCAGAGGACTATGAAGTCTATTACGGATTTGTTGCCGTCAGAAGCGCTGGTCATGAGAGATGGCCAGTTGAAGAAGATCCAGGCCAGCGAATTGGTTAGTGGTGATGTTGTGCACTTGCAGATTGGTAACAAAGTCCCTGCGGATCTGCGACTTATCAGTCATTCTGGAGATATTCGATTCGACCGAGCTATTCTGACGGGCGAGGCGGATGAGATTGAAGGCGTCATTGATGGTACTGATGACAACTTTCTCGAGTCGCGCAACATTGCTCTCATGGGGACGCTGGTTGTCAATGGCAGTGGTGTCGGTGTTGTCATCCTCACGGGTCCTCGGTCTGTCATGGGTCGTATTGCCAAGGCGACGGCCGCGACCGAAGAACGCGCAACCTTGATTCAGAAAGAGATTTGGCGCTTCGTGTACATCATCGTGGCGCTTACTATCTGTTTGGCGCTCCTGATTCTCTTTACTTGGATTGGGTGGCTCCGACGCGACCACTTTGCGTTCATGAACGTCGTGGCTATGCTGAACAACGTCATGAGCTGTGTTGTGGCTTTCATTCCTGAGGGAATGCCCGTTGCTGTTGCGCTGACGCTCATGTTGGTGGCCAAGAAGATGAAGGCTGTCGATATTCTGCCCAAGGGACTGTCCACTGTTGAGACTCTTGGCTGTGTCAACGTCATCTGCTCCGACAAGACGGGTACTCTGACGCAAAACCGGATGCATGTCCATTCTGCGTCTTTTATCGACGGGCCTATTGAAGTTGCTGATTTCAACAAGCAGGCTACCGATGAGAAGCCACATGCCAATATCCAGAAGCTCCTCGACGCAGCATCGAGCTGCAACGACGCAACTTTTGATCCTACTACCATGAGCATGCCCATCGATGGTCGCGTCGTGCAAGGAAATGCCACTGATGCCGCTGTTCTTCGCTTCGCTGCCGGTGCCAAGGGCAATGACTTTGGAACTGCCATCGTCCCTCGAGTCTTTCAAATCGCCTTCAACTCCAAGAACAAGTGGATGCTTACTGTTCACCGCAAATCAACAGGCGAGAAAGAGGACACTTCGAATGAATACCAAATCTTTGTCAAGGGCGCTCCGGATGTGTTGCTCCCCACCTGCACCAAGTACTGGTCCCAAAAGACCAACTCTGTTCAAGTGATGGATGAGGCCGCGCGAGCCGCGTTCAAGAGTTACCAAGACACACTTTCCAGAAACGCCGAACGAGTCATTGTCCTGTGCGAGAAGACACACATTGCTACCACTGCCATGGGCACCAACGCTTTCAGCGATGAGATTGCCATCAACGCCACAGAGGACTTGACTATTGTTGGTATCCTGGGCATCATCGACCCTGCGCGCCCGGAAACCGCACACACCGTTTCAGAGTGTCGACGCGCTGGCGCCCGTTTCTTCATGGTCACTGGCGATTACGGACTCACTGCTGCCGCCATCGCCCGCAACACCGGCATCTTCAGCAGCGAGAACGACCCCGATACCATTGTCACTATCAAGGCTGCTCCCGAGACATTCGCCAAGGACCTTGCGGAAGCACGCAGAAAAGGCGAGCGATCCAGCTTACTGCTAGAGGGCCACAGCCTTTCCAGTCTGATGCAACCTGACTGGGACATTGTCTGCGAATACGACGAGATTGTGTTTGCCCGCACCACGCCCGAACAAAAGCTGCGCATCGTGGAAGAACTTCGCAAGCGCGACAATGTCGTCGCCGTCACGGGAGATGGTGTCAATGATGCGCCTGCCCTGAGAGCCGCGGATGTTGGCGTCGCAATCGTCACGGGAAGTGACGTGGCCATTGAAGCTGCTGACTTGGTCCTTCTCGACAAATTTGATTCCATCATCGAGGCCATCCGCTGGGGTCGTCTCGTTTTCCAGAACCTGCAGAAAGTTATTGCGTACCTGCTCCCTGCGGGGTCGTGGTCCGAAATCTGGCCCGTCCTGGTCAATGTCTTTTTTGGTGTACCCCTCCCTCTGAGCTCGTTCCTCATGATCATCATCTGTGTCTTTACCGACTTGTTCCTTTCTCTGTCGTTGATTATGGAGAAGGAGGAGTTTGATCTGTTGTCGCTCCCGCCGCGAAATCACAAACGCGACCATCTCATAAACACCAAGATTTATATCCAGGCTTATCTCTTCACTGGCACCATGGAGACGTGCACCGCACATGCCATGTTTTTCTTGTACTACTGGCAGGCGGCGGGCATTCCGATTAGGGACCTCTTCTTTGCGTTTGAGAAGTACTCGGATGGGTTCCACGGGTACACGCAAGATGAACTCACGCACTTCAATTCGGTCGCACAGAGTGTTTACTTTGTCACACTTGTGATTCTGCAATGGGGAAACATTCTCGCTGTTCGAAACCGCCGGTTGAGTATCGTACAGGCTGACCCGTTCACCAGCAAGAGACGCAACCCGTGGCTTGTCTTGGGCATGCTCATTTCGCTGTTGATTGCGATTTTTGTGACGGAAGTACCGGGCATTCAGAGTCTGTTTGGCACAGCGAGCGTTCCTATTCGATTCTGGTTCATTCCTGTGCCGTTGGCGCTTGGAATTTTGTGTATGGATGAGGTGAGGAAGTTGATTGTTAGGCTGTTTCCTAACGGCCCTGTGGCTAAAATCGCGTGGTAAAATTGAGAGTTGGGTGTCTCTTTGTAAGGAAACTTTGGAGATGCTCAGATGGGGCAGAGCGGCAGTATGTACATATGACGCATGAATAAGCATTTACACTGGGGTCTGTATGTATTTCAATGTTTAGGAAAAAGGTACTCAAGCAGGACCAATGAGAGTAATGAAATAAACTAAAAGGATGCACTTGTGTGTTACCCAAATTCATACACAATTGCTTCCAAGGCCGCATTCTGAGTGGAAATGTGGATGCTTTGGCGGCCTATTGACTTCTGCTTCGTTGTGCGCATCATCAGCCAGCCAGCAATGATGTAATAGTGCACGAAGATGCGGAAAAGTCCGCCGTATGTGCATTCACTTCATATTCTGAAGCAAATACTTGACTCCGGCAAAAGCCTCCTCTGACGCAGGCAGAATCTGCTCCGGCGGCAAGATGAAGCCGTACTCGCCCGTGTCCCTCAGTTCCGACGTAAACGTGTACTCTGCCTGGACCACATCCGCCACATAGTCGACACTGCTACCGCTCGCTTGGTATATGGTCGAGCAGATTGGCCCGTATCGGAACTCGACATTATGGACTGCATAAATGGCGTCCACGGCGCCCTTGGCCAGAGCCTGTAGTGCGTCATCGTTGGGGGCCCTGGCGGTACAGGAGTATCCGTAAGCTGAAGGAACAAAGGACGACGCCAGGTTAGCCTGATTTCTCTGAGTGCGTGCTCAAACAGAACGGAAAAAGATGCCGAGGAGGCATAACGGAAGAAAACAAGAGACGGGATTGGTGATGCTGGCAGTCATGGAACTCACGAGTCATAACTAGCTGCGAGTACGAGTGGTAGTCAATGTACAGCTTCAAACCCTGCTCAGCTTTGACCTTCCGAAGAAACTCAGAGAGTGCTTTTGTTTCCGGTGCATCACCGGCGGCCTTTCCCTTGAAGTCCTCGGCACAGGGGTTCTTAGAGGCACCACCTTCAACGTCCCACTTATAGGGCCAGTTGCGGTTGATGTCGTGGCCGAGACAGTTGCTTCCGTCGGTCGTTTGTCTGTTTTTGCGCCACATTCTGTCGTTGGTTTGTGTGTATTTGAAGCCTTTTGGAGTTGTAAGTCTCAAGTTAGCAAAGCTAACTTCTCTCAGACTCATTTTTGGTTTAAACTCGCAAATGTTACATTCAACATCGTCGCCTCTCTCGCTTGCCCATGTTTCACGCGTCTAGAGGCCATCGACGATCGCGTGGTGTAAAAACTCACCATCCACATTGACAATAGGAAACAGGTAAAAGTCGTATTTGTCCACGAATGAGGTAATTTCCGCATCAGAGTCGTACTTGGAGACGAGTTCGTGCGTCATGTACTCGACGACCTAAAGCAAAGTTAAGTATATGTGCAGTTGGTATGAGAATGACGGAAGATCATATGCTTCTCTACATAATCCATGATGCGCAAGTTCTCATCATACCATAGAAGCAATCCACTCTCGGGCGTGCACCGTCCCGTGGAACACCACTGCGGGCTTTTTCTCCCCTGAGCTACTCGCACGGCCAAAGATGTGCAGCCCTGTGATGGGCTCACCCTGCAGGGATTTCCCAGATGTGACAATCTTGGCATTTTGGGAGTATTGGCTTCCGAGGTCGTTGAGCCACTGCAAATGGTCGTTGTAGGGATGATATGAGTTGAACCAGGAGCTGTTTGCGGAACCAGCTGATGTTGTTGGGCAAGAATGTTAGTCTCGAAGACCTTGGAAGAACCGTGGGAAATGGGTAATCGTAGGTTGAGCACGAAAAATACGAATCATAAAATCCAACACGGCGGCCATTGCCGTGTGATAAAAAAAAAGCAAGGGAGCCCCCCTCCCCCGGGGTTTTGTCATTCTTTGCGCTGCGTGATATGCTGTTGCGCTCGACTTACCAGCATAATCATGAAACTTGGACTCATTTCTGATTGATTTCCCTAAATCTTCATGCATGGTGATAATATTGCGATGCTCCATTGCTTTGCTAAATGCTCTGAGCTGGTCAGCCGGAACTTGCATATCCGCAAAGGCACCCTTCTTCGACGGCGGCTGCCACACCGCTAGACCGAGCTTATCAACAAGATTTTGCATCAACATGCCATCTTCTTCGTCTGTTACAGGTATTCGAAACACCTTGTGGCCATGGTAGGATGGGTTCGATGCGGCTGCGTCGAGGGCAGACGCCGTGATGGCCACCAGCGCTGCTGCGGCGAGAAAAAGGGGTTTCATGATGAGGCTGTCTATCGCGCGATAACCGATTATATTTCACTCCAATGAAATAGAGCGCCAGAATACTATTCTCAAAATCAAAAAAAGAGAGCGAATATCCGTGTATATAAACCTACTGGCACATGATATGAAAATCGGCAATCAGTCAATTCTTGCCACCCCCAAACCGATATCCTCGGCTCTTTCATTCTCGACACTGGTTTCCAAGTTTTTCCTTTTCATGTTATGTTTCTCTTGCCTAACGCTACACACAGAGCAACACGCGCACCCAACCTTCCCTTGAGCTGGAGCTGAACTTCCAGATCAGGCAGGCATCGATCAGACGACCCACCCTTGTTGTCGCTAACGCGGATTTATTACGTTGCAGCAAAATGAGATCAGAGGGAAGTGCTTCAGACCGCCAGAGTAGAGTATGATGATTCGTTAGCACGTATTTGTATGCAGTCTATAGTGCAGGCAGCATTCTCCTGAGCTCCTCTTACGCCTTTGAGCATTAAGGATTGGATTAATGTACAGAAGGGAACAGCGTGACCGCTCGCCACGACACAGCCAAACATAATTTTGAACACGTTGGTGCGCGGGAAGCCCAGTGCGATTGATGAAAGATCGGAACTGCCGTTGCTTGCGACGCACAATGACAATTTTCGGCGAGCGAAGGCGTACAGCGCATGGCAAACAAGTCAGCCTCTGTAAGTGTAGCCTGTAGGCGCCTCGGCCTTAGCTAAATTTACGCGTGCCCCCACTGTCGCGGTTCCTCTGGCGGGGGCGTAGGTAGGCACTGGTGGAGTCTGTAGTGGACTTGACTCCGACGTTTGCCAGTCAATGTCCGTCAGTGCATGCACATGCACAGTTGGGCTCCTGTAAACGGCGTCAGCAGCAGTATCTTCTATTTTCTTTATGTACGACTCAGCTTTTATATAGATAGGGTTTTAGTCCTAGCCTAGGCCGCCGCGACGCCCTTAAGGAGGCAGCGGTGGGGCGCAGTGCGCCCCACTGGTACGGCGTTAATATACATACATACATACATACATACATGCACAGTTGTCAGTACATACTACATACCTACATAACAGAGTGCTGGTCGGACTGACGACAAGTCGGCGGCGACAAGGTGAGACAACGCCCGCTGACGACATTGCGACCGCCAACAACGCGTCCGGTACTGAGATGTGAATCACGGCAGAGAAGATGCGGATGCTAGAGTATATACCAAGAATCGTGATTTATACATTATAAGATTAATACAACGTCAGTATTACAAATTAAAATATGCTCAACCATGCAACAACAAACCTCGTCTCGCTATCCTACCCGCTGATGATATGAAGCTCATTTCTCCTTAACCGGAGCAGTATTATTTCGACGATAGCCCAGATCCATAGACTTGGTATTCCACTCCTTGTAGCCCGTCGTGATATCCTCCAAGCTCTTCCCTGCCCGTAAATCCGCCAGACAAGTCTTTGCCCTGTCCACACTGAGAAACAAAAAGGCCACATCCAGCGTCAACTTGTCAATTTGGCCAGCCAGTCCCCTCTTATGCTCCTCATCGGCTATCGCCCGCGTGAGGTCCTGCAGGACTTGCCACCCCGTAAGCACCTCTTCTTGCAGTGCAATCGCGGCAGTCGTGTCCATGGCCTGAACTTGGCTCTCGCCGAGGGCCATTCTAGCGCGGCGGATGAAGCTCTGTGGACTGTGTCGTCGGTGGATCTGCTTCACGACGCCCTGCATGCTGAAGCCGATGGGTCCGACAATCGCGGAGGCGGGCTTCAGAACTAGCCCCGCGATGCCCATGCCCGCGCCCTTGAGAAGACCTATTACGCCCTCGTTCCTGGCGCCTCGTAGTGGGAGATAGACGAGACCGGTCACAGCGTCGTAGATGCCGTATACGAACTCGCGACGTGAGGCGACCAAGCCGGAGCGTACGCCGCTGACTCTAGTCGGTCTCCGGACAGTGTCGTCGCCGTATAGTCTCGGTGCGTTGTGGAAGCCCTGCGCGAGGGCAACAAATATACTCGCCGGGGCCGTTGCTATGGCGAGAACGGACTTCCCGACGCTCATAGTCAGGTCCCGCCCGTATTGGTCTGGCCCAGGAACTTCCGACGGCTGGCGCGTCAACTCCTGAGATCCTTTTTCATCCGACTCTCTCTTCTTTTTCTTGTCTTTGCTGGACTTCATCTTGTGTTTGATTCTCCGCTTGGCAGTCTTGCCGAGCCGATAAGGCGCACTGCCAATGCCGCTGAAGATGTCGCGTATGGTGTTCTTGACGGTCTCGGCTACCGCTGTCACTGGTTCGCCTGGTCCGTCAAAGTCCGCCCACTCAGTGTGACGGACGAGTCGAAGATCCTTCCACGCCAGCTGCCCGCTGGTGACTAGCACATGGGCCGCTCTCGCGCTGAGCTGAACGTGATGGCGTTTGACCTGCCACACGGCAACCTCTGAGTTTAGAATTGCACAGCGCATACTGGGCGGGCCATATAACTTCAGATTCTCTTGGAACGTCGTCACGGTATTTTGGGCTCCGTCTCCATCCTTCTCGATATCTTCTGCTATCTTGCCTGCCGCATCTTTAGCTTCTTCTGTCAGGAGGTATTTGATTCCTTCAGCCAAATTGTCGGACGTTAGATGTTTGTAGGGCACAGGGTCGGGCCCAGCACCAGATTTGCCCACCATGGTGCCCCAAAAGTATTGATCGCCAAAAAACGGGATAATCATGGTGGGAAGACCACATTTCAGTCCGATGGCCGCCGTGCCGGCACCGCCGTGGTGAACGCAGGCTTTGACCCGGGGGAAAAGCCAATCATGGGGCGTGTTATCAAGCATAAACACATTGTCGGGCGCCTCGTCTCGACCGAAGCCTCCCCAGCCCCTGGACACCAACGCGCGCACGCCAGCCTTCTCGATCGCTTCAAATATCAGTTCAGTGAATCTATCAGCATCATCAACCACTATCGAACCAAAGCCGATGTAGATGGGCGGCTCTCCGGCCTCGAGAAAGTCGACCAATGCTTTGGGCGGCTTGAACGACGACGCCATGTCGAGAAACACAAACCCGGATACATCTATTTCTTCGCCCCAGTCTTCGGGTTTGGGAACAAGACCTGGGGACCAGAGATATGTGACAGGCACATGCATCCGATAGTTGGCGCACGGAGCCCACAGGGTAGAGACTGGATCTAAAGCAAGGGTTTGTACTCGAAAGTCGTTGATCAAATCACCCAAGCCCTGCCAGGTCATCATTTCAACTAGAGGGTACGACATGAAGTTGGCATAGCCTTGATCGACGTTACTTTGTTTGATGCTTGCCAAGGGATGCGGGAACGCGTGAGTAGGGGTATAAGGGAAGGTGAAAACCAATTGAAGAGGAATGCCCAGAGCCTCGGCACAGTGGATATGAGCAAAGCTCGGCGGGTTGGCAATGATGACGTCTGCAATGAAGACATGGCGACCGTCCACGGTGGATGGTGGTTTCGATTGGCTCGTACGCTCATCCTCGTTGGCGTGAATGCATGATCTCCAAAAGCCATCAAACATCTCAGCCATGACGTCTCGTCGTTTGCCAATCTCGCCGGCTTTCACAGTCTCCAGTGTAGGAATCATGCCCGGGTTCTTCACCATGAACGCCATGAGCTCAGCAGGGTCGCCCCCCACAGAGAAGAACTCCAGACCAGAGTCCTTTTCAACTAATTCCCGAAAGATAGGATGCGTGGCGATTCTGACGCGGTGCCCAAACTCGTCTTTCAAGTACTTTCCGATGCGCAAGAATGGCTGCACATCTCCTCTTGATCCCACAACCATGATGACGATATTGAGGCGAGGCTGAGGCGTGGAAAGTCCGCGTCTCACCTTTGACCGAGTCGTCGGCAGTGGCTTGGGCCGCATGCTGTGAGCAACTGCGCCAAGGGCATTGGCGAGATAACCCGTGTGAGCCGTTTCGTGGACCGTAATTCGTAACCGACCATCGCTTCTTGTTCTTTCGGTGTTGGGGCGGTGTTTATGCTTTGTCTTTGATTTGTGACCCTCCTTTTTCCTGTGCGGTTTTGCACTGTGGGCGCTCGCACAATTCGACAGTTTTGACCTCACCTTGGTCGCGTCGCGGTCGCCAGCACCAGGTTCTATTTCCTGCTCGTCTGATGAGGACGAATCTGTGTCATATCCGCCTCCTACCACGCCCATGTTCCCGTCCAAGGGTATCCAAGCTCTGCTGGGAATCGACTCGGCGTGCTCTCGTCCGTCGTCGTAAGTCGCGGTTTGCCACCTCTCCAGCACTAACGGGCGTCGCAGCGATCCGTCATGGCTCGCGGTGGGATCCGGCGCGGATTGCTTTCTCATATCAGAACTGGTGACAGACTGTGACGGGATGTCTAGTTTGCCAGGGAATTGCGAAGTTGAAGCGAGCGTTGTATCAGCGGCATCTTGCTGGGTCGTGGAATTTCCAGAGCTTGCTGGCGCCGCTTGATGGTTGACCGAAGCCATCGTGGACCTCGCCCCGTCTGGATTTGACAATTGTCCAAGTCACTATTGTTGGAATGGTAGGTTTTTGAGTATTTTGTTTCGTTTCAAGTACTGGAAAGACACCCAGGATTAGTAGAGGCCTTCAAGGTCGCACAGGAAGACAAAAAAATGAAGAAGAAGGGGCAGAATGAAGAGAAGAATACCAACATACAGACACACAGACAGAGAGCGAGTATGCAAAGACTTGTTGTCGGCAACAAGTGAAGCCAAATGCTCAACACGAGATCGGAAGCATCGGGAGCATTGCCAGTCTTTTTCCGTTTGCGTTGTACAGGAGGGCCGTCCACAAGGCAAGAGTCTACCTAAGCTATAGCTCGACAAAGGGGACGCTAATAACGGACTCACAGTATCGGTAGTGCGACTCGCGACAGGAAAATCTTGAGGCTGGTGACATCATGCAGCGTTCGGCGTCCGAATTTCCGTGGCGCCAGACTTGGCCAGCAGAAGAGCTGCAGGCTCAGCTGCGCCTGCGACTCGCATGTACGGAGTAGGTACATATATATGTACATCGATACATACCTCTGACCGAGGTCTACGGTACAGCCTCTCTACCTGAGGTGTGGTACATTGCGCCTGCATGTCCATGTACCTACTCCGTACTCCCGTATCCTTTTATTGCTCTAGGTAGGTACTTATGTACCTACCCATATGTACCTCGTAACGATTGATCCACACATACGTGGCGAGTCTGCGACCTAAATTGCTCAATGCTGTCTGCTGTGCAGCAAGTTGGCATTATGTTTTGAAGTGTGGCGATCGTCATGACCTTTATGTTCGTACATGAGTCCATGACCCTTTTAGGTAATTTATGGGTGAGAGGGTCGAGCTCTGGGATTCCTGCAACTTGCAAGGCTGCAAACACCAGTGGAACATCGTGTTATGAGACTACGAGAAGTTTGCACAAGTCCGGCGCTGTGGAATAGACCGAATGCGAATATGCACATAGAGACAAGAGGAGACGTTACATCAGATATTTGACTGATCAAGCTTCAGCCTTCTCCCATCGCAACTCTCTCCTGAGCCCCATCCTCGCCTGCGCCGTATCGCAAAGCCTCTCATTTCCGCACTCGCACGCCGCCTCCCTCCCCTCCTCCGCTTCCCGCAGCCAGCGAAAGGTGATGCTCCAGCGCTCGCCCCGCGGCCTCACTCGCCCATTAGGCAGCGTATCCGTCTTTCTCGCCCGTATGCCGTGCGTCCAATGCAGTCTGGACTGGCCGCTCATGCGAAGCATGCTCCTCGCCGGCAGATCCAACTCGACTCGTGTGCCCGGCGCGTCGCTGCCGCCGTCTCGAAACTGCATCAGCACAGGAGAGCCTAGTGAGAGCGAGTAGAGCTGGTCGTAGGCGCTGTGGGTGTCGACGTGCGGAGGGATGCCAGCCCCGGGCGGGTAGTGTTGCAGGCAGACCTGGTCCGGCGCGCGTGTCTCGCCTGGCGGGAAGAGAGGAGCGAGCCAATCTGGGAAGGGCTTGAAGGCAATCTCGGTGTCTATGCCGAAGGTCTTATAGCTAAATGTGTATCCGTAGTGAAGGGATCGTCGTCCTGGGAGCGAGGGCCATTCGAGTCTCGCAAAGATGTCGAGCAGTTGGCTCTCCGCTTCGGGGGTCAGGAAGTCTGTTTGCATGAAAAGCCCTGAGGGGTCGGTCTCGAGCTCTTGCATGTTTTCTTCTTCTCGCTTGTTCTTTCTCTTGTGATTGGCGTCTGCAAATTATGACCTGGCTGGCTGCAGGTCAACCTGCAGGACAAATTCAGTGTCCAATTGCGTCACGTGACCGTTCCTTCTATGTACCTAAGGTACCTAATCACCTAATCTTGGTTAGCCACACTTGTACGGAGTACGGCACGAGAAGACAGATTATATCAGGGCTTGCGTCAAAGTTTTGATCACGACATGAATTACAAAGACATGAAATTAGTTACGAGAATTACGGAACTTGCGGCAAGAAATTGCACAGCCTGGCATCTTCAAAAACCAAAAACTGCCGATATTCCCACAAATAATTTTCGAATGCATATCCCATGATCTGCCCGAGGGGCCGAGATCTAATCTTAAACTCCCATGTCTCCCCACTTCACTTTACGACAATTCATTCGCTCGCAACAGCAACCTAGACCAAGTTGGGTTCTCAAACACATCCTCAATTCGAATCGCATAGCCCCGTCTCTGCATGTGAGCAGCCAATTGCCCAGCATTATCCGCATCACCACCAAGCTCGAAAAAGGTCGCGCTAGAGTCATCATCAGGCACAGTTTGTGCGCCCAGCACGTCTTGCCACGCGGTGCCCAGATCATGGCGCAGCTTTTCGGGACATTGACGCATGGCCTTGACTTGCTCACTCGTCGGAATTTCGGCGGAGGCGTTGGTATCGTCCGCAGGTGAGGGCAGCAAAGCCGGTAGGTTCTGCATATCACGTGGTGACATTATGACGGCATCAATCTCTTTGTAGAATTGTTTAATGGTGTCGGTCAAATCGGATGCGAGGCTATGTGCCAGGGAGTATGAGATGACATTGTCCGTGAAGCAGATATGGATTTCCGTGCTGGTTGGGTTGGGCGTGGACGTTATGTACACCTCGACACTATCAATGTCGCCTGTTGACAGATCAGCACTGTCAATATCGATTGTAGAGTGTACATCGGGATTCTCTTCATCTGGACGGCTCTCATAATTTTGATGCACGATGACTGAGCTGAAGTATCCCCATTTCGGCCAGCTGGTGCAGCGCTGGATGATTTCCCTAGAGCCCATCATCTCGAAGGGCATCCCATCCACCTGTGAGCGATGAACTGCGACAATCAAGTCTCGGACAGACCAATTGTGTTGGAATGTAACACGAGTGGGTACTATGTTGACACAGGGGCCGAAAACGCATTGCGTGCCTGGCTGATTCCGACCATGGACGAGGCTGCCGAATACAACATCTTGTGTTGCCGAGTATTTGGCGAGCACGTATGCCCACGCGGCCTTCAGGATGGTCGCGAAGGTGAACTCATCTGAATACAGTTCAAATACTGGTATGGTCTTGATAATGGTTGGACCGAGAGCGTATGCTAGGCGATGTGTAGTCTGGTGCTTTATCGCCGTTCGGACACTTCCTTGTAGCACCTTCTGCCAATAGTCCTTCGCCTTCTGCTTGTCCATCAGTGACAATATGTTCATGTATCGCGAAAAGCTTAATTCCGAGTTGCCGAGAGAG
>SRPO01000339.1:0-24195 GCA_018360065.1 Claviceps pazoutovae
AGCCGCTTTCAGTATAGTCTGACGTCTCCTGGTGCTGTGGAGAGGTACATCGATTTTGTCTCCACTGTTGCACAAGTACGGAAGTATCTTTGTTATGAACCATTTATTTTATTATGACGTTCCGGATCTGGGCCTTAGTGATTCCCCTTTTAGCATCACCGGGGCTGCAAAGCGAGGCAAGTTGGCAAGTTGGCAACGAGCCTGAGTGGAGCTATCGCATTCCCGAACCCGTATGCATCAGCCGGGGTGACGCAAATCTGCATGGCATCCATTCCCGTGTACAACAACAGCATTCAATGCATCGACCTGCGAGGCTTTCAGTCTGAGTTGCACGCATTATCCAACCCTGCAAAGCACCCTGCAAAGCATGCCCTCCCGAAATACCTGAGGTTGACGCTCGGCACCTAGATCATGAGAATGCAAAACTGGCCCTTTAGACAAGGGGTTGGCTAATCATGGGGAGATTTGTTCCCTGACGCGTGAAAGCAACGCCATTGAGTCTTTGTCAGGAATAACCCGCCCCATTCATGGTATTAAATCTAGTTGACTTGTAGAACTGGCTCAGGTTGGTACGCAGCGGGCAGGACGTGCGGTGCGTGTGCTTTCTAGATGGGCATATGTATGATGGAACAGCGTGATAAGCATAACTGACATGATATGGGCATCGATAAGGGGCTGGCATGTTGTACAGTCTTTGTCAACCAAGGTGCTCAGAAATACATGCGAAGAACAGCCAATCGCTCTATAGACTTCAGTTCAGCCTCCAACGACCCGCAGACATTGTCCCGTACAACGGCAAGATTGATCCGAGTCGCAAGACAGCACATTTGCATCATCATATATGTTAGCTCAAACGTTCAAAGTGGATAAATCCTGGTATAGCCTCTCCAAATCCTCCCTCTCCTCTCTCTATGCGACAACTCATTCTCCATACGAGAATTCGACTTCTTCCACTGCTGTCTCAACCTGAACATGACTTCTGCTCCATTCTCCCCATCGCCCCCCGCCTCAGCGCTGTCCAGACTAGGACACACAATCTCTGTAGTATTACATCATCTCTTTTTCTTCTCTGTGCCGTGTCTCTAGACTTTCTGGTTACGCCAAACCCAAATCCCCTTGGCTCTTTTGCCATCTTCCTTGACAGTTTTGCTTCCTCATCCAGAAATAAGCCCCCAAGGGCAGGGGTTTATGACCAACAGATTCGTCGCCTATGTATCAGGAAGGGTAGATAGGGTGAGGATGAGCAAAGCATGGGAAACAAATGAGAAAAGAGAAGAAAACGTTAGAATAAAATGGAAAACAATAGCAGGCCAACATTAACAACATTCAGAACCGAAAAGTAGAACAGTACACCCCGCTTCGAGGCCAACGTACCAAGAGTTGGCCGGTAAGAATCCAGCATAAACAAGCGCGAAGAAAATACTTCAGATTGCTCGACAAGCAGCAATGAAAAGAAACAAGAATAACAAAGAAAGACAACCGGTTAATTGGGACAAGGACGGAATACAAAAGAGAATGCTGGAGCAACATCGATAGCACAGGACAGAAAAGAGGAGGTATCATGTCTGGTCGGCCTCTGTCTTCGACAACGCAGGTAGGCCAACAACATCCAGTATAAGCCACGTCGCCGAGTCTGATTTTCCCAGACCGAGTTTGGGACTCGCTGACCTTTCTCCGCCAAGAGGCAAGAAAAAAGACCCATGTATATGGTGAGAAGTCACTCGAAGCAACGGCACACACATCCTCTCATCTTTTCGTCGCGTTGGTCTACAAGTCGTGGGTTGCCGAAAACTGGAACCACAAAATTCGTGGTTGTTTTAATGTCGCGTCGCTGCTCATGCTGGGAGCTTGTCTAATCAAGCCGTGCAGATTATTGTTGTGAACAATTACGCTCAATATGCCCAGATTTTCAACTAGGGCATGTTAGTCAGATCCAGTTGCAAAGAAGGACAATTAATCCGGAGCCTTCGTCGTTGGAGACCTAGCGGTCTCGTGATAGTGTTACTCACCAAAGAATCCCAAGAGCCTGTGCACAAGCTTATGCCATCGTTGCTCACACCCAAGCAGCTAACACGGTTCTCATGACCAACCAGCGATCCCACCTTTTCGCCTCGAGTGATGTCCCAGACCTGGCCAAAATATTAGTACTTAACAAGTTATGCGACTGCCAATTATTGGACCGAGCTTTCTCACCTTGCACTCAAAATCATCGTAGCCTGCAAACAGAAGACGACCAGATACCGAGGTCGCAACGGAAGTGATGCCGCAAAGAATCGATTCGGACTAAATGGTAATGAACTTATTAGCGGCAAAACTTCGTTGAAAGGGCAAAAAAAAAAGGCAACCCCAAGAACTTACGCCATAGACATTTAATTCTCTGTCTGCTCGAATATCGAACAGCCTACAGGTGGCATCGTCGGAACCTGTGACAAACGAATGGCCGTCGGGAAAGAATTGGATGGCGTTGATGTCTGACTCGTGGCCAGCAAATGTCTGAACAGCCTTCCCTGCTCGAATATCCCACAACTTGGCAAAAGCATCGCAAGCTCCTGAAATAAAGGTGTTCTGGTTGGTGGGGTTGAGACTAATGCTCATGACATCACCGAGATGGTCGGCAAACTCGGTGACCTTTTGGCCCGTCTCGATATCCCACTTCATGCACGTCATGTCGCCAGAGGATGTCAGAATACTGCGATCGTTGATGAACCGACAGCAGGAGAGGTAGCCCGCATGGCCGGAAAGTTCGCGGGCGACGCGCGTGGGACCATCGCGTTGCTGATTGAGGTTGTAGATGGAGCAAATGTTGTCGAGGCCACCGCAGGCGACGAAATTGCCGCTAGGGGCATACGCGCAAGTCATGACCCAAGACGACCGTAGGGGAATAGCGTGTACTTTATTGGTGGTGTATGCATCCCAGATGATGAGCTTTCCATCTTGTGATGCGGAAACAAGGTGTCTGCGGTCGGTTGACCAGTGCATGGCGTAGATTTTGGCCAGGTGACCTTTCAGGGTGCGCTTAGCTTTCATGAGCTGATTCTTGGGAATTGGCTCGTGAGCCTGTTGGGCGACAACTCGGACTAGACACGGCGAAGAAAGAGGACAAAATCTAGTTAGCAAATGCAAGACGTAGACGTAGATGCAGTCGCAGCCGCAGCCGCAGCCGCAGAGGTCGGATGCCGGGTGCACGGGTAAAACAGGGCCAAACGCAAAGAAGTTTTGCGTCGCAGAAGGAAGGCATTTTTGCCAAGATTGTTCGTCTCCGGCATCGTCGCCGGCGGCATAGTATGAGGATAGTCAATGGAACACATACGAGTGGTGTCGGAAAGCTCGTCCTTCTTCCTCTTGATCCGGTCCTTGAGCGTCTCGGCCTCTCTACGCGCTTGCTGGATCCGCGCCTGCATGGCCTCGGGGGACACATCGTGGGCGCCCTGCGAATTCATCGTGACTGACGCTGTCGACAGAGTCAAGACAGGCGACGAGAAGAAACGAGGCGTGAGCCGAGAGTTGGAAAGAAGGAATGATCAAAAGGAGCGTCGTCCAGCGATGAGGTTGTCGAACGGGGTGTGGAGAGGCGGAAGGCGGAGGAGGAAAGGTTCACTTGATTTGACTTGACGAGCGGGACTTGGCTGGCTTGGCTTGGCTGGCCGGAGGTTGGCTTAGGGGGGTGGGAGGCAGAACCAGAACTCGATTGAGACCGATTCGAGAGACGTCAATGGACGGCCAACGACGGGAGCAGGCAGAAGAAGGCGGGGAGCACTAGACAGTCGAGTGCCGGGCGCTGGGCGCTGGACACTGGGATTTGGTAGCAGGAAAAGAGAAAGTCCGTCGGCAGCGGGTGTGGGCACCTGAGCTCACAATACGCCACGGTGCGCCACTCACTCTGTGCAGGCCCCTACAGCCCTGCAGGCTGCACCCCAGTACCCTCGTAGCCACAGCCGACAAGGACGTTGCAGGCGGGCTGCCACTGGGATCCGAGAAAGCGTCGGTGAATGCTCGCGACGGATGACTCTATTTCTTGCTGCTCGAAATCCAGTCACACAGCCTACAGGCGTCAGTCGGCACTGCAGAATGCGTGACTAAATCCCCGGATGAAAGCAGGTACATACATACATACATAGCCGCAAGGCCCCACAGGCGGTCCGGCAGACGAAGCCACGTCCGTCCGCCAAGCCGAAGTGTGCCCCATTTTCCTTGCCTCTCCAGGCTCCCATGTCTTTGGTCATTTCCAGTCCAAACCGCCACACGCACCGTACGCACCGGTTGGCGAACTCACCCCTGACTTTCCCGTTCATCATCCATCGCGCCCTTTTGGCTCGATCGCTCAGGTCTGAATCGGTGCAGGCGGTTGGCTAGTGTAAAAAAAGGGTCACGCTACAGTACCCATACGTCTTTATCATGTGCATGTACTCCGTACGGATAGTACGGATATGCAATATCTGGTTGACATGGCCTTGTGCCGCAACAGGTACGAGTATATCACAAGCCTCTGCGGAACATGTATGTGAGGAGCAGACACAGAAATGATGTCATCCACTTGGTCTACCTACACGCAAATGACGTTAGAGCTCGGGTTGCTCAATATTGTTCTATGCGTGTCATCATAACACACACATATAGATATCTATATATATCCACCAGTCACCATTCATCAATCATGACGCTCAAAAGTTCGTGTTGGCCCAGCTCTTGAACCACTCCAACGATTCGGGATTCACGACACTGGCATTCGTCTTGATGTATAGGCCTGATAGAATTTGCTTGACAGCCACTTCGATTCTACATCCAAACAAAATTTCACCTGTTAACAGACCACAACAAAGAGCGGCAGTGGGTGCCAAACAAAACAAAAAGGGAGGGTCATGAACTTACTTCTTGCCGTTGCCTGTCTTGGGAATACCGGCCCCGCACTCTTCTACCACGGCAGGCACGTGCCGAGGACTCAATTCGGTGCGAATCTTGGCTTTGATCTGGCCCCTCAACTCATCCGTGAGACTCTGCCCTGCGACCATGACCAAGAACAGACACACAGTCTCGTCCCTGTCCGTCTCCCTCCTACGACCAACACACACAGCATCCTCGACGTACGTGGGGAAGAAGCGCGTAAGGATGTTGTATATTTCTGCGGACCCGAACCGAACGCCCGAAGGCTTCAGAATGCCATCTGAGCGACCGAGCATCACCAGACCACCTGTGGCCGAATCGGGGATCTTGACGAAGTCTCCGTGATGCCAGACCGGTCCGCGGACGCCGCAGACGTTTTCGAATCTCTCGAAGTAAGCAGCCCTGTACTTGCTTTCGCCGTCGGGACCGAAGAACGTGAGAGGTTGGCAGGGGAAGGGCTTGACGCAGACTAGATCACCCTGTTCGCCGGGAGAGACCTCCTCGCCCGTCAGCGAGTCCACGACGCGGATGGCCATGCCCAGACCGGCGCATTGTATCTGGCCAACACGTACGGGAAGTAATGGACACGGAGCCCCGAAAAGAGAGAGAATGTCCGTGCCTCCCGTGATGGAGGCGAGGTTTACATGCCTGGGGAAGGCTTCGTAGACGAATTGGAAGGTCGATGGTGGGAGAGGCGAGGCAGTCGAGTATATGGCCTCCAGTGACGACAAGTCGAGGCTGGGGTCTTGGATGGGACGGACGTTGTTGGCCTCAAGAGCAGTGAGGTAAGCGGCTGATGTGCCGAAATGGGTGACCTTGAGGTCAGAAAGAAGCTTAGGTAGAGAGAGGTACGCGTTGGGTCGAAAGGGCGATCCAGAGTAGAAGATGAGCGTTGTTCCGACAGCCAGAGCTCCGATGCTCCAGTGCCACATCATCCACGACGTCGTAGTGTAGTATAGCATACGAGCGGACGGCGTCAAAGAGCAGTGCAGCATATGCTCCTTCTTGTGCTGCAGTAAAGTCCCCAGCGCCGTGTGCACAATGGCCTTGGGCAAGCCCGTCGTGCCGCTCGAGTACAAGACGTATAGTGGATGCGACGGCGGGAGCTGTTCGAATGTGAGGCCATCATCAGAGGCACTCGCCAAAAAGGCGTCATAGTCGACGGCGCGCACACCATGCGCCTCGAGACCCGCCAGTGCCAGATCGGTATCGATATTGTTGATGACGACGACGGCTTCGAGGCCAACTTTCTTGAGTTCGGCCACGATATCCTTCGTTTTGGATGTGCTGGGCCACTCCTTGCCGTTATACACGCTGCCGTTGTCCGCGAAGAGGACTTTCGGACCAATTTGGCTCAAACGATCGAGTATCGCCGACACACCACTGTCGGGGCTGATACCCGTCCAGATGGCCCCAATCGATGCCGCGGCCAACATGGCCACCAAGGCTTCCACATGGTTGGAGACATACCCGGCCACGACGTCGTGAGGTTTCAGACCCATGGCGCGCAAAGCGTTGGCACAGCGGCGCGTAGCCTCCCGCAGCTCCGCCCATGACGTTGTCCGCAAATCTCGGGAGAATTCTGTAGTCGTGATGACAGCCGTAGTCGAGGGATCAATCGCAGTCGCCGTGGGGGGGAAGAGAAGATTCTCGGCAAAGTTGAGCCGACTGGACGAGAAGAAATCAGGTCGGGGGTACATAGGACAGTTTTCGGGAAGGGCCTGTGAGTTATCGGAAGGGGGGTCAGCAGAGAGCTGGTTCCAGCAAGCTGAACCGCAATACAAAATTCCCCTCCATCATGAATGGCATTCAGCACACACATTTGGAACAAATTGGAAGGGAAAAACATTTCAATCAGCAGAGTCACCAACCCTCTCAGCTTTCTTGGATGAGACTATGCCGACAAAGTCCCAGACATCCTCCCAAAATGCAGACACATGATCTACAGACCATTGGTAAAGGCCAGGATATCCAGCATGGCTCATTCCATGCTTTTCGTTGACCTGCTGGATGAACTGCCACATGGGCGTAGATGTCGGAGCAGCATGCCTCCAGAGTTCGTCCGAGGTAGGGAGCGGTCCGTCGACGCAGTCGGCCATTTTGGCGCTCCGATTCTCTCTTGTCTGGGCGGAACGAGAACCAGACGCATATAAAACCCGATGAATGCGTCAGGAAGGTCAAGTTTACATCTACGGACAACAGGGACGGGAAGCGAACGAGAAAAGCGGCGTTCACAATACCTAGGTAGGGGCCTCGATGTTGTGCCGAGGGTTAACTTGATGTCAAGTACATTTTATTACGATGTGTACGTACAGCCGAAAGGCGGGGGAGGGGCTCCAAAGCCGCGATGCGACTCGGCTGGGACGACTCTGAACGAGACTATGTATGGACCTGGGTACCTAATTCCACGAGGCGTCACCTCAATCGGAGATGTACACAAGTAGGTACAATTTACAAAGACGGCCGTGTTCCGCATGGGATGCATGCCACGTTTTCGTCCGTCGGGCGGGGATTGCCGTAGCCCGACGCAACCCGCGCTGTCGGCGTTGTGGTGCCTCCGGTCGGCCGCCGCTTTTCCAAACGGGCCCGGACATATTTACGGATATTAAGGATGGGATTTTTGCTCGAAATCACTTGAACTTGTTTCCTTCATGTTCCGGCGGCCTCGGGTTTTGTCGGGACTTGAACAATGGACACAACACGACTCTGCAAGGATAAGGGTACCAGAACTGAACGTATCGATGGAAGTGACTACGGAGTAAAGGTACTTGGACCAAAGGTGTTGGAAACAAGGCCCCATTGATAGACGACCGAAGGGCTCCACTTGCGCCTCGCTGGCGAATGTCCTTCTCGCACTTCTCGTACCTTGCATGCAATTTTACATGGCGCGTAACTTGACTCGAGAGATTGACACAAAACGCGCGCCAGGCGAAAACATGAAGGATTCGAGGAATGCACCAGCGAATGAGTTGGCCCGTGATTAGGCTCCAAGCAATGTCTGTGATGTGGTGCAGCGAGCGTTGGAAAAATCAGACCCGCGCAAGACATTATGACACACATCCATGACATCCACGACATCCACGACATCCACGACATCCACGACATCCACCATGACACTATGACCACCCATGCCTTTCTCTCGAAGCGATGCGGCTCGCCCGGGATCCAATGTGCCGCCACTTCCTATCGCGCGAATGAACTGATGACGTCTGTCGAATTTTTCGAAGGTCGTGTGCGAGGGCGACGATGCCAGCATTCCGAACGGTGAAGAGTAAGACGATGGATGCCGTGCTGGGAGGCCAGGACGAGGCCGTGTCAAGGCACGGGTAGATAGGTACTTCATGTGCTGTGCGGAACTGTAGCAAGGCCAGGTATCGCCTGTGATAAGGCAAAGAACACGATCCACAGACGTAACGAAGAAAAAGAAATCGGGGAAAAACCGGGCGAGAAGAATCCATCGTTTCACGCGTGCCTTGTATAATAGGAAAGCTCATTGCGCGCGATCGCAAGACTGTAGCAAGGCTGCGCCCTGCTGCACTGTACTGCTTCCAGCGCACCAGGGGGTGGAGCACTGGAGTCCCACAGGAGCCCAGAGGCAGCCTGTTCCAACTTCCCGCATTGATCCATGCTACTCAGCATCCACTCCGGGGCCCACTCATCAAGTCGCCTTGCGGCCTTGGCAAATACCTCCTGGGCCTTCATTACCAACGCGTGCTGGTGTTCTTCCCCCATCTTCAACTTGCTCACTCTCGTCACATCGTTCTCACAGCGCGCACATGGTGAGTGCATTTTTCTTCTCACGGCTTATCCTGTTTTTTCTCTATCAGCCTTGCGCTTGCCGTTGGCTTTTCAAACTTGTCGCTGTGGCCAGTCAATTGGCTTGTCTCGGGCTCAAAGTTGAGCCTTTATCCCCTGATTGTTCCCCTACGACTGTTTGAGTTGCCTCATTCCGCCCTGCTACCAGCCGCGCCAGCTGGGTATTCCGTGCGCTTCCATTGTGTATAATTGCGCGGTTCTGGGAGTTACGGAGCAAAGTGCTTTTCGCGCTCCTCTGTTCACCGAGCTTCTGGATGTGGCAAGATCGAAGGGACAACCCGCCATCCATCGCTTGCCTTGCTCGACTTTTGATCAGTGCCACGACAAGGTTGCTTTTTCTTCGTGAAACTCTTCGTGATGCATTTTCCATGGCGTGCGCTGTCCTGGCTGCTGACTCCTCTTTCCTGAAACAGAAACTAAAGACGGCCTGCGAGCGATCGACTCATTCTCGACAAGCAAGTTCTTGCTTCCGCTCCGGGTCCCTCCTGTCGTAACTACCTTCGTTCTCAAATAATCGCACTCGACGAAAAGGAACATGCCCCGCAAACTGACCAACCCCTTCTCATCCTCGTCCGCCATGTCGATGTCTGAAAAGACGGGCGAACGACGTCCTTCATCCTCTAAAGCAAACCGCCTCAGTCAAATCTTCTCGTCTAGCGCCAAGCCGAAGGACCCTACGTCTGCTCAGCAGGTGCTGCTCGCCATGCAACAGCAGCAAGCCCAGTCTACTGTGACTCAACAGCAGCAGATGCAAGTCAACGGGTCGCCTGCCGGCATCTCACCTCCGTCGACATCTCTTCCCATCATATCCTTGTCCACTGCGGTTGCCGGTGATCATAATAACAGTTCTGAGCCGCCAACCACTACGCTCTTCCGACCCCAGTCGGCAGAGGAAACTGATAAGAAACGAAGAGCGGACGCGCAGTTTGGTCCTCTTTGCCACCCGAGCCACCTCTACGTCAGCAAGTCACATGGCAGGCCTTTGCAAACACCGGTCGAGGATGAGCCTCCCTATTACTTTCTCTTCACCACCTACATCAGCTACCTTTTGCTTATCCTCGTTGGCCACATTTGCGATTTCTTCGGCAAGAGATTTGGCAATCAGAAACACTACCGGTCTCTCAAGATTCAAAACGGCTATGCCCCCCTTAATGATGACTTTGATAGCTTTTATACCAGACGATTGAAGATGCGTCTGGACGACTGCTTTGCTCGGCCGACCGTTGGTGTTCCCGGACGATTCATCACTCTCATTGATCGCAAGTCGGATGACAACAACCGCACCTATCGATATACCGGTACCTTCACTGAGACTCTCAACATGAGCTCCTATAACTATCTGGGATTTGCACAATCCGAGGGCCCTTGCGCCGATGCTGTCGAAGAATGCGTAAGGCGCTATGGTGTTTCAACTGCCAGTCCGCGAGGCGACGTGGGTACCACTGATTTGTCGCTTGAGGTTGAAAAGGAAATTGCTGCTTTTGTCGGCAAGCCTGAGGCCATGGTTTTCTCCATGGGCTACGTGACCAATGCCAGCTCATTCCCCGCTCTTGTCTCCAAAGGATGCTTGATCATCTCGGATGAGCTGAACCATGCGTCCATTCGTATTGGAGCCCGGCTGTCTGGTGCTGTTATACAATCATTCAAGCACAACGACATGCGTTCCCTCGAACGTGTTCTTCGCGAAAGCATTTCTCAAGGTCAGCCGCGCACCCACCGCCCCTGGAAAAAGATTCTGGTTGTCGTCGAGGGTCTTTATTCCATGGAAGGCACAATGTGTGACTTGCCCGGTATTCTTGCGCTCAAGGACAAGTACAAGTTCTACCTGTTTGTGGATGAGGCACACTCAGTTGGTGCCTTGGGACCTCGTGGCCGCGGTGTTTGCGATTACTTCGGCATTGATACCTCGCGGGTGGACATTTTGATGGGCACACTGACAAAGTCGTTTGGTGCCAACGGCGGCTACGTTGCCGCTGAGAAGCACATCATTGATAAGCTACGAAGCACAAATGCATCGACAATGTATGGCGAGGCTCCAGCGCCATGTGTGCTTATGCAGATTCTTGCCTCTCTGAAGCTCATCACCGGCGAGCTCTGTCCTGGACAGGGTGAGGAGCGCCTGCAGCGCATTGCATTCAACTCACGCTATCTTCGCCTCGGACTCAAGCGACTCGGATTAATCGTCTACGGCCACGATGATTCGCCAATCATTCCTGTCACCTTGTACAACCCCGGAAAGATGCCTGCCTTTAGTCGGGAGATGCTGAAGCGCAACATCTCGGTTGTTGTCGTCGGCTATCCCGCCACGCCCCTCATCAGCTCGCGCGCTCGCTTCTGCGTATCCTCGGCTCACAACAAAGAAGATTTGGACAGACTGTTGGCGGCATGCGATGAAGTCGCCGATATCTTGCAGATCAAGTTCTCAACGGGCGTTGCTGGCGGACTTAAGCCCTTGCCTTCCACAGTCGACGTCCCTCCCGAGAAGGAGCTCGAGTGGAGAAGGGCCAATGGGGTGCCCATCGAGCCTCCTCGCTGGAACTTGGAGGACATCATTCGGGCTGGTGTACGGGATACGAAACGCCCGCTTCGATAAATTATTAAACACCATGTTCAAGGAAGCGAAGAGTCGAGGCGAGTCGAGTCGAGGCCAGGAGCATCGGCAATCATTGGTGATGGGAGGTTGATTCATTCAAGGCGTTGTTGATATATTCCACGTATCACGGAAGCGGGATGCAGGGATAGGGAGTTTTTCTTCTTCTTTTTTATGTGTCCCTTTTTATTTACCCTTCCTCCTTTTTCTTCTCTATTTTTCTTATTCTTATGAACCTTAGCATCTGACCCACGTAGACCTCGGAATGGCCACGGTCCTGTAAACGTTGGGATGCGTTTTTAATATCTGGCTTCTTTTTACTTCTTTGCCCGATTCGGTGTTGTGCACGGGGTGTGAGTTGCACTGGGTATGAGTTGAGCCTGAGCCATGGGCTTCTGGCGTTATGATGAAGCATCATTATTACTACAACATATCATTATAATCTTGATCCTATTGTGGCCTTCTCTTATTATCCTCCTGCTTCTTCTCTGCGCTATCTTCTTCTTCCTCTTTTTCTCCTCCTCCATCATGTCTCCTTACTCCTCTTCTTCTGTCTTCCTCTCCTTTACGTTCTCCTCATTAGAACATAAGACGGAGCTGGTGGCCCCTTTCTTGCATGGTAGGCACTGGCACAACAGGCGCACGCAGGTGCACAACACAAATATTGAAGGATCCATTATCAGGGAGCAAACTGGAGGCTATTTTGAGACATTGGTCTAAAGCGCAGGGAGCGCTAGACACCAGTTTGGCTTCATACGCATATGAGCCCTTGGGTTGGGTAAATGGGCGAGAGTAATTTCTCATGAGCGAGGGATGATGTCTTGTGGGAAAGAACTACATGTACGGTACGGAGACCTGGTGATGGATTCGAAATATCAATCAAAGAAGTGTTTTTATCGCCGAGGGATGACCATTGGACCCCCGTGATGACCTGAGATGTGATGACGTAATCGGGGCGCCTTTGCTCGTGTTGTCCACGTTTTTGGTCAAGATGGGATGGATGCCGTGCTCGTCTACCTAGCCTAGCGCCTCGCTGGCTAAGAGGTAGGTATGTATGTATGTATTTGTCCCTTTCTGTTTGTGTGTCTTACTCTTGCCTCTTTTGGGTAGGCTGACTGGGTCCATATCTCGCAACTGAAGATACAGAGTACATACTACTAGGTCTGTATGTATGTTCAGATGTCGGGATCAGGCAATGCCACCAAGTAACAATTTTTGAATGTGAGATGCAACTGGTAGAATTGGGACACGTGGCCTAGTTGACATACATGGATGTGACAAGGAGAGATCTTGACGGTCGAGGGTTGATAGTTGACTGATGTCGATGTCGATGTCGATGCTCATGGATACTCCGTAGACCAGTGTTGGTTAGCCATAACGAATGCTATTGGAACCTTTGTCCATACTGCGGCTCGGTAATACGGCGAAATCGCCCGCTTCACTCGTGTGTATGAGGTGTGCCTTTGCCAATGAAAGGGCAATCAATGTGTGAAGGGAAATGAGGGTTACAGTCTTGCAGATGGCGAGTACCGAGTCTGCATGTCATGCAAGGGAGCTGGACACGGTTCAGAGGCACACGATATTAGCAAATGCATGCCAGTGTAAATAGGTACGTACGACAATATATCTCGTAATAGGCTAACATGACTTGGCACAATATGTACTCTGTATTGACTGGCAGGGTGCATGGCTCAGCTGCCGGCTCACATCCACGTACGACCAACAAAGCGTCTCTCTATTGTGTATGGTTTGGTTTGCCGAACGGGTCTGCTACTCACCATGCATGCATGCATGCACATGTAGGTACATGGCAACAATACCTGCCTACATACCTAAAGCTGTGGAGAAGAAGAATCCTAAAGGATGGCATACACGATCATGGCGGTCATTGTTCGCAATTCTAGGCGCTGCACTTCGACCAGCATCACGGGACCACGGCTACCTGTCTTTGATGGATGGCAATGATCCCTTTGTAGACATGGCCAAGCCATGTGTTCAAGGGAGTGGGCAAAGAAGACCACAGCCGTAGAGAGAAGACAGCACAAGGAGCCCGGGATGAACGCCAAGGGTCTCGTATCTGGATGGCCTTCTTGGTCTTGGAACAAGTCATTTGTGCTGCTGCCATGTATGTGTACCTAGGTATGTATACCAGATCTTGATTGAGACGTGCGTCAACTACATAGGTAGGTGATGGCACTAGACCCTAGGGCCAAAGAGGGAGTGTGCATTGCATGCACAGGGGTGCGAGAATGGAGAAAAAGAAAAGAGGATAAGGACCGGAGATACAGAGGACAGGATGTAAAAAAAAAAAGGAAGGAAAAGAAAAGAAACTCTAAGACAGCGTAATTGAGAGAAAGAAAGGGGAACAAGGGAGAATTAAAGGAAGAAAAGCAGAGTACGATGGAGGAAAAGAAAAGAAGCGTCAAGTCAAGCAAGCACTGCAGACTCTCGCTTCTGCTGCATTAAACTGCATGCCGCGATGGGTTCACGATACGCACACGGCATCACGTGCCCGACGATGAGCGGATCAGCATTGACACGCAGATTGCAGATGATTGGAAGATACTGTGAGGATGGCCGGGAAATCAATGCAAAGTACGTGAGGAAGGACACAGGATGTAGGATACAGATCAGGATGCAGACGTAGGATAGGTACGAGACGCTGATACACGATACCTAGCCTGGAATACGCATTCACATTATTTACGGAGTATGTACACAGGAGGTATGTACATACATTCGGCCCACGGAGAAGGTACCTATTCGTACGTACGCTGCCCCTCTTTGCGGCCGTTGGCCCGTGGCACGGTGGCCCATTCCATCCACTCTGCGGCTTCTGCTCAACAGACAGAGCATCACCGAGTCGGCACCTCACCACCAACACGCATCTCCCACACTTGCTCCCTCATTTGAACAGCATACTCAAATCACATACTTCGGTCACGCCTGCCCAGGCCCTCAGATCAATGCCCTCGGCTCGCAGGAGACATCGCCCTTAGCTTCAGCTTGAGCCACGCCCTTCGTCCCCCTCCCACCATCTCCCGCGGGCGAGCTACGTCGAACCATGATGAGCTTCGACGGCGGCACAGCCTACACCGAGTCCGATGCCGAGGACGACTTCGAGCGAGGCGTGCACGATCGTTCCCCCGTTGGTGAATCGGAGACCTCACCCATCGACTCGGAGCCGTCGACGTCGACCGAACATATTCCTACGCCGGGTGCCCGGCGCTCCAGCACCGACCCGGCTCTCGAGAGCATCATCACGGATTGGAGCGCCGGGGAGTGTGCCGACTTTGTGAGCACCATTGGCTTGCCTCAGTATGCGGAGAGCTTTGTCGGTATGGGTCCCTGGCGTCTCACGTTGTCACTGTTCACTGCAGACTGAACACACGTTTCGCCATTGCTTATCGTTACTCCTTTTTTGGTCTTGATACTATGCATGCTACGAGTATGCATCAAGGTCGCTATGGCACCTTTTCAGACTTTGCACTATGCGTCAATGCTGCTTCAAGGTGGCTTTGCTCTCAGGACTCAAACTGATCTCACATTCCCTCGGTAGAAAACGAAATCGTCGGCGAAGCGCTGATTGCTCTGCATCACGATGACTTGAAGAGCATGGGCATTTCCAGCGTCGGACATCGATTGTCTATCCTAAAAAGGGTGTACGATGTCAAGAAGGCGCAAGATGTGCCCAGCGAGAGCGACCACTACTCTCCCTTGTGTAAGTACAATCTCTCGTGCGGCTGCCAGATTGGTTTGTGGCTCTAAAGTCACCGCTTGCTAATGGATGCGCGTGTCATGGGATGAAGCTGCCGATGCGGAGGCGCAATATGCAAACGCGACGCTCAAAGATATCAGAATTCTGGTCGAACAGCTACGCCTACGAGACGAACGAATCAACATGTTGGAACTGGATCTGCGACGCATGACGGACGATTTCAGAAGGCTTCGAGAGGATATGCTACCCGCCCTGCGGCTCGTCAAAGACCAGCAGACGCCATTACCAACGGTCAGCGGGGGCGGCTCCGGTCAAGCGTACATGTTCGAAGCGACCATCTCTCCTCCTTCTGCCGCCACTACGCCATCGCTCGGATCGGGCCCTGGAGTCATGAGGCAATACTCGCAACGAAAGATTCTCATTGGCGCAACCGCCAAGACAGCCTCTCCCACGCAAGCTATTCCCGATAGGTCTCTCTCGGATCAGAACCTAGATCCCTCGAGCGCTGCTGATCGAGGCGCCCTGTCGTCGTCGCATTTGGCAGCGGCAAACGGGTCCGGTCAGACGTCATCCGCGCAGCTTTCGCCCAACTTGGCTTCCCCGACATCACCACCAAACTACGCCTCGGGGGCCACATTGGGATCCCGGACCTATCGCGGCGACAACTCCTCCACGCCTTCCAATCGATCTACCTTGAACGACCCAGACCAGGGGGGTTATCCGTCGAGAGACAAGGCTGGAGGGAGCGGCTCCGCGGGCCCTCCTCGCCGCCGCGAAACCCCCGCACCCGATACGCCCATCAGCGGCCCGAACGGCTCCTCTGTCGAGGTATACAAATCGTTCCGCGTCAGCATGGAAGACCCCTGCCACAAGGTCCTCCCCGCGGCGCTACGGAAATACAATATTAGTCCTCCGTGGGATAACTACGGCCTGTACATCGTGTACGGGAACCAGGAGAGATGTCTGACCATGGACGAGAAGCCCCTGATTTTGTTTAAGCAGTTGGACAAGGAGGGCAAGAAACCAATGTTTATGCTTCGGAAAACTACGAATGCGCAGGTGGATGGCGAGCCTGGGAGTGCGGGCGTGGCGAATGCGGTGAGGGGGGCGTCGACGGGATTTGATCCGCCGGGAGGGATCATATGAGGTGGGTGGGTGCGCAGACTACGACTTGTTATGATACGTCTATCAACATCGGTCAGTTTGGAGTCGGGTTCTCATTTTCAGTATGGAGGCTGTGTGCGCAAGTGGCTCATGCACACTGGGATTGGCTCCCTGTGCGTGGCGGGAAGCTGATGCGTCGCATACTCAAGTCGTGCGTGGGTGCCAAGATTGGGCCGCAGACGCACACTCGCTCACTCGCTCACTCACTCACTCACTCACTCACTCACTCACTCACTCACTCGTCATATCACACATACTCATACTCACTCATGCTCACACGCACACCAACTCGGACGCTTCACGGTCCACGCCTCAGCAACTCTTCGACAAACCATCAGCGTCCTCTCCCCCCCCCCCATGCACATCTTCTGCCCAAGTCTTTTTCTTCCTCATCTTCCAGCTTTCACAACGGCACGTTGTCCTGCATACTCCTTCATTCATCTTCGTCTCCGAGCATAGCACTCAATCGCAATCGCAACGCAACAGCGAGGATCACAAAAAACGCATTGACATTACTTGCATCACGGGATACGAGAGACGGCGTCTTTTTTCTTCTTCTTCTTCTTCTTCTTCTCATTCTCATTCTCATTCTCATTCTTCGTACATATACATACATCTCTGGTCTCTTTTGGTATGGCTTGGTATTCTGTTTCTTTTTTTTTCCTTTTTTTGTTTTGGGTTTGCCGGCATGGCAGCGGATTCGAGGTGATTTTGTGTCTTTATACTTTCTTCTTTTTTTGTGTGTGTCCATATTAGGGGGTTTAGAGATGGGGACTCTTTGTGCTTATATACCTTCTTCATTAAATTCTTTTAACCCCTTTTTCTAAACAAGTTTGTTTCATGGAAATCAGGCCACCTTTTCCGAGTCTTGGGACGAATCCGATGTGATTCTGGTACATAGGAGAGGCTCCGTATAATGACTGCGTCTCGGAGCTGGAGCTGGGATATGGAGTACCTAGGATACGTAAACGTACTTGTTGCAGAAAGGGCGGATATGTACCTAGCCAGCGGGGGAGGCTGAGAGGCTTCAGAAAGCTTGAGGACTGCTGCAGTTACTAATTACTCTTTGGTAATAATTATACAATCATATGAGAGAATGACTATGTACCTGTTATGTATACGTAGACTTGTTTTTTGTGACGGACTTTGCACCCCGGTTGTTTCTTCCCCGCAACTGGACGGAACTTGGCTTGCCCAGACTAGGTAGTGATACATAGTCCGGTACATATGTACAATCAGACCGGCGTCCACGCTGCTTCATTGCACACATTGCACGAACATTGAAACTACATGTACACCGAGCCTACCTACACGGGTATCCCTGTTCTTCGCCCTACGTACTCCGTATGTACATGTAACATATGTACCTACTCCATAGGTACCCCAGATTAAGAAGACTGCGTTGTGGAGAGCAAGTCCGTGCTGCTGGTAAATGCTGGTGGCAGCCTGCTGCAGTGCGACGTTGAGTCACGCAACAATGGTAGGTACAATATATACTCCGGACAGGTTGGTGGCCACCAGACAGACCAGTCAGTGGTCAGTGGTCACCAGACTCTACCCGTCGCGTCGCATGTGGCTGCAGCTCGACGGGACGAAGCGCACCTCGCTTGACCAGATTTGGCCGAATTCCGGCTTGAGGGATCCCGCCAGGACGAGATGATGCGTGGGTCTTTTCATGGCCGTAGGGGCGGTATAATGTCCTGGACGGAGTGCTCTGCCGGGGATGCTCTGTTTTGGACGACTTTGTAAGTTGTTCACTGAGACGGCGACGAAGACGATTTGCGGACCGATCTGCAAGTGGAATCAGCGCCGGCTGGCCGTTGCAGTCTCCGTGGCAGTCTGGCAGAGTCGAGTTCAGACGAGGAATGTAGAGGCCTTTTTTAAGAGATAAGGATGATGAAACATGTACCTACCGCGGTGTTGCCAACTCGTCAAAAATTACATAATGCGCAAAAATACCCTCTAACTCGCAGCAAAAAGTCAACACCATACTGCAACTTACTTGCAAGACTACCTCCCAATGCCCATAGCTTGACGTAGGTAGGTAGTCCCGTACACGCGGCGGGGATGACATGATGTTGCATAGGTAGCCTCTAGGCGGAATACATAGGCAGAGAGGCCGCGTTTCTAGTGGCGCAGCTTGTAAGTGGCGCAGCGGCGCGTGACGAATCTCGACGGACCGACTGATCGACCGATCCCACGAACTTGTCATATCAACAGATAGTTGTGACCATGAGACTCGAGAAGCATCAGCTTGACGACCTTGAACACTTGTCCTCAAACCTCCCCTCGAAACACCTCACGCGATGCTCGACGCAAACCTCCCCACCTACACTCATCGCACGTCCGACAACCCCCTCCACACGTTCCTCTACTACACGTACAACGGCTCAGAGCCAAGTCCCGCATACCTGCTCAAGCGACCGTCCCCCTCAATCTCGCGCAGCCAGTATGCTCTGGGCCTCTTGGACGTACACTGCCCGTCCGTCGTATACGCTGAAGTCCTGATACAGCCCATATGGACGCAGCCGACTCTCTCGGCGGCGGAACTCCGCGCAAGCTCCTCCCCGAACGGCAGCCCCGCGACTCCCGCGCCCCTCGTGCCCGACTCATTCGACATCTTGCTCTATAACCCAGACCAACGCATCTCCGTGAAGCGCATCCCCGGCAGCTGGGGCAAATCAGAGACATGGGAATTCGAAGTCCCAGAACGAACCTTTAGGATGCCCAGCGCCAGCGAAATCGACCGAGACGCCGGGCTCGCGGTGTCGGACCTAGCCCCCAAGGTAGTCTTTCGCTGGAAACGAGACGGCCGTCTCAGCAGAGACATGTCATGCTACATGTGCGGATCGAGCCTAGGCGGCACGAAAAGCAAGGAACCCGACATCACCGTCGCCATGTTCCGGGCCGCCAAGAGCGGGAGCATCGTCACCGTGTACGAGCCCAACATGGCGCGCGTCGCCGTGGAAGATCGCAAGGGTCTCGAAGTCGCGCTGCTACTGGGTGCAGAGGTCGTTCGCGACTTGTACCTCATGCCGCGGCATGATCCGTTCAACACTGGTGGCGGGGGACCAACACGACTGCCATCATCATCATCATCATCACCATCATCATCATCGCCGCCGCCGCCGCCGCCGCCGCAGCAGCAACAGCAGCAACAGTCGATGCCCTCGAAAGACACCGTTGTGCATCCCCGGCCGGGGCAAGGACGCACAACGCCTAGCACCGGCACTGCCGCGGCTGTTAGTCAAGCACAGGTTGATGCTGAGACCAAGAGACTCCAGGCCATGGTCGCCGATGAGAAAAAACTACAGCGGGAGCGCGAGCAGCGAGATCGAGAGGAGCAGGACCGTATTCGGAAGATGCTTCAAAAGGAACAGGACGTGCAGCGCCGAAGACGAGAAGCGGAAGTCGAGCAGGAGACAGAACGGCTTCGCAGACAGTATGGGGTGCAGCAGCAGCAGCAGCAGCAGCCGCCGTTGCCGCCTCGTCCGGTTTCCAATCAGGCGCATCCGTACGCTTCGGGTGGTTTGGGCGGGGGGCAGCAACAGCAACAGTTATCTCCTGAAACGATGCCGCCTCGGCCGAATAGCACGGGACCGCCCTCTGGCAGCGGCAGCGGCAGCGGCAGCGGCAGCGGCAGCGGCGCAAAGAAGAAGCATTCCGGCCCGCTGAGCGCACTGCTTGGTCCATATGGCGGGGTTCCGGGCGCGACGATGAGTGGCTTCTTTCACCGGCTGGATGAGGATAAGAGGAAGAAGCGGGTACAGAAGAAGAGGAGTTTGTAGGGGGTGAGCCTGGAGGAGAATTTGAAATGCATCGCGGGGCGTTGGGTGTGTTATGGTGTTCTAGATTTGTCATGGGCTATGTGAATTGGGTCATAGACAATCTGGGCTGGCTTTTTTTTTTTTTTTTTTTTTTTTTTTGGCATCTATTTTGACTGGTCATGTGAACTTGGTCGTAGATGATCTGGACTGGCTGTTCTGACATTCTTTTGACTGGTGTTCTGACTTCTGAGTACTTGGAGTTGAGCGTGGATGTGTATATTTACGTATTGCCATTGGCAGGTACATATGCGCATCACGAAGCTGGCAACTTGCACAACTTGAATTCCGTATCTGGATCAATATCTTTCCATCGCTGCCTCTATGTGACTGATTTTCGGTCCGGAGCAACTAAAACTGAATTGGAACTGATTCTACCGGAGTCGTAATACGGTAATAGAGGCCCTTGCAACTGTCCCATCCCGTCCCGTCAGTCCCATGCGAGCTCGTGGAGACCATGCTACTTGAACTCGTTCTTCGATGGACCCCTCACAGTCTGGGTCTTGAGCCTCCAGCTGACCTTTTAACACCGTCTACTCTTATGATTGCGTAAGTCTTTGTCCACAAACGACCCAATGAGTCGCATAGTGCGCCGTTCCAGGGACGCCTTGGGCCTCGGTGGGTGTAGCTTTGTGTTTGCTCCCGCTTTTAGGCCGACGAACGGGCAAACAGCCAACAGAACAGCAGACAAGAAGACAATCCATCAATGACATGGCATTGGTATCAACGGAAAACACCCCTCCTGCCAACCTGTAGTCCTGGCCCGTGTAGACCCGACGCTCTCATATTGCAGTCCACGAGTGTGTACTGGAAACGCCCGTGGATCAGCACAATGAGATTGGCCTACGAGAGGCCCTTCACCTCATTCTCATTCCCGTTATGCCCCTTTCCCATATCGTCCTCTTCGTCCTCTGCCGCTGCTGCCCCGCACCCATCCGTACCCTCATGCTATCTCCTCCAGCTTCAAGTCATTCATCAACATGTACCGACTAAGCAAGATCCAAAAGTACCGAAACCAAACCATCTGGCTCTTATGCGCCCTCGTCATAGCCCCCCACGCCCTCGGCAGCCCCTGACCCCCCAGAAGCTGGTTCATAAAGAGCAGCCCCCCCGGATGCGGCTTGTCTTCCTGTCGTGATCCAGCAACCCAGACCGCCATGGTCGCAAAGATATCCAGAAACCCGCTGTATTTCCGCGCCATAGGGACCGATGTCAGGGTATACAAGTCAACGGGACACGACCACTCAGCCTTCCCGCGCATCAGCGTCGAGAGGAAGAGCCGCGCACCGTGGTACAGTGATATATGATTCGGATGCGACGACACCCCATGGGCATCAAACGTGATGAGAACATCGATATTGGCGGTAGGCTTGCTGCCAGCGTCGGAGACTCGCTGTGGGCTTACCTGCGGCGCAAAAGCGCTGCAGAGCAAGTTTGCGATGCGGGTGGCATCCCACCTTGCGATCATGGAGTCGGGGAAGTCGGTTCTGTTTCGTAGCGTATCGTAATCCGTATCGTATCGTATCAGGCGTCAGCAAGGATGGCAGTAGTACTTAGACTTTTTGGATTCTGCTGCATCGGCTTCTCCGTGTCATGGGGTGATGGGAAGCTAGACGGCCAAAAAAAAAAAAGAAAAAAGAAAAAAAAAAGACGCACGGATTGTCCACCACGAATACATCATCCTCACCCCTCAGCCCTAGATGCACACCACTCTTGACGAGTTCTTTTCTTCGCGTTTCGCCAAGTCCATCCGCGTTGCCTTTATTATGGGCGCAAAAAAAAAAATGTAAAAAAAAAGGGGGGGGGAGTCGGAGACAAGAGGTGAGAGGACGAAGCGTCAGCGACCTGGCCAAGGGAGAGAGAAGAAGTCGCATTCAACCCTCGCTTTGCGGTGACGCACGCGCGCGCGCGCGCAAGGCGAGACTGGTTTTCTGTGATTTATTTACCTGTACTTAGACACAGAATCTTGACGTGGTTCCCTGTCTGGGGCCGCGTCAGGGCCAGTACGGTCGGGGCGAAGAACATGGCCTCGTCGTCGGGGTGCGCTATGAGGAGGCAGATGCGCTTGCTGCGGAGGGCGGGGAGTCGGGCCTGCATGGCGCGTACGAGGTATGTGTATAGGGCGGGAAGAAGGACCAGCAGGGTCATCAGGAAGCTGATCCCGAGCCACGAGGCCATTGTGGTGGGTGGTGGGTGGTGAGTGGTGGAGTGGTGGAGTGGTGAGCGGTGATGGGTGAGGGAACTTGTTCGTCGGCTGTGGGTGAAGTTGTTCGTTGGTGGTGGAAGATCGCGATTGCGCCCGAGGAAAAGGAGGCGGGCGTAGGTTAGGTGGAGGCGGAGACTGCCGCGGAGAAAGGGGGCCTAAACTCTAATTACGTAGCATCCCATCCCGTTCATTCAACTTCAGACTCCAGAGACTTGTGCTGCAGCCTGCGGGAATGCAACGGGGGCGGCCAATCGCAAGAGAAACGCTTGGGGAGTTCTTCCATCTTAAAGCTTGACCTCATTTTTCCTCATATCCCTCTTCATACTTTTTTTTTTTTTATATCTCTTGCTGCTTCTCCTTGTTGCGCCTCCCCGCCATGCCCACGACGCGCAAGCAACGCCTCGCTGCTCACAACAACGTCCCCCTCCGACAACCCGACCGCACCGGCCCCTCCGAAGCGACTCTCCTCGAGATTGCCGACCAGCGAGGCCTCTTCCAGCAAGTCGCGAAGCGAGAGAGAGAATTGTCCGCCACGAAGAGCGGCAAGTCTACTCCTGATGGCGGCGACGACAGCGACGGTAATAGCAAAAGGAACAGCAACAGCAACAGCAACAGCAACAGCGCCAAGAATAGCAAGAGTAACAGCGACAATGACGGACCCCTCATATCCCCTCGCGCAGAGCGCATCCTCGATGCCGCACTCTGGACCGTGACTATCGCCATGGTCCATTTCACACTAGATGTCCTGGTGCATAATCAATACGCGCGCGAGATGGAATGGTCCGCCATGGCTGTCCGGACATGTCGCGCCTGGGGAGGTATCTACAACACGAAACAATCTACAGAATCATATTTCCCGCACACACACCATGTAGCTAACCGCACCCATCTAGTCTTCCTCTTCCTCTTCTACTTCCTCCACCCCTTCACACCCAACGCGCCCTTCGTGCCGGGCCTTCCCTCCCGGCTGCAGCATCCTCTCCGGCAGGCGCTCTTCTTTGCGACGAGTGTTGTGGCGGGCTGCTCGCTTATACATGTTACGAATACGTATGGGTATTTGGCGACGATGAAGCAGGCGCCTCCGCTGGGATGTTTGTGGTTATGGGCTGTGGTGGAATTAGATCTGGTTTGGGGGTGTGTGAGTTTGTTAGTTGCGGCGGGGTTTCTTAGGCTGGGGGGGTATGATTTGAAGTGAGAGAGAGATAAAGATGAGTGGAACGTGTACTCCGTCCGTAGTGGCAGCGGATTGCCTTCACTGTTCGTGTTGGTGTGTTTGTGTCTTTTGCGTGGGCGTGTATGTGCCTACTACTGCTGACTTGATTGTACAGATCGATGCTCTAGCTTCTCACGACCTCCCTTTCACGCTGACTCTTTCCGTCCAGCCACTTCTTGTCTTGTCAGGCTACCAAGCCATAATCGGGCGGCCAACGTCTTATTAATATGGAATGCTACCGACGTTCTCACACACACACGGTCCACCACCTCCAGATACCACCCTATCTCCTTGTGAAAAAGTCATCATAAGTAGAGAAGATGGAATACCATGTTAAACCATATATAAGTTCATGTAAAACGACGTGAAAACTACAGAGGCCCATACAATCCGTCAAGCCATGTTAAACGGCGTATAACTACAGAAACCCATGTAAATCCCCAAGCCATGCAAAACCACATCCCGATTCCCAACAAATGACGCAGATCGGGTATCCCCCATACACCTGTCTAACACAAGGTACAACAGCCATGATGAACAAGAAAAATCCCCGCAGACTATGCCAAAAAAAAAAAAAAAAAAAAAAAAAAAAAAAAAAAAAAAAAACAGAAAGGTATATATGCAGACAAGATCAGAAATTAAAAAGAGGTAAAAAAGCAAAAAAAAAACTAAAAAAAAAAAAAACTCAGCATCATGTCGTCATGTGTCAGTGTGAACGAAAAAGATTACTTAAATCCACCCATCCACCCCTTTCTAGTCCTGACCTGACCCCCCCCCCTTAAT